>CAUYSK010051273.1:0-44673 GCA_963575035.1 Avahi laniger | reverse complement strand
GAGTTCAAACCATTCACATTTATTGAGAGAACCGAGAAGTGGGGTGAATACTGTTCATTCTGTTGGGTTGCATTTTGTTGCTTTGTTTTCTCCCTTGAGCCATTGTGGAATTTAGCCTTTGGTCTTTAACTTTTGAGTGGTTTCACATTCGAGATTGTTTATTGTGCTGATCATTGTGGAATTTTGTTTTGACTACTTCTTGGAGAGCTGGTCTTGTCTTGGTGAATTCCCTCAGTCTTTGCTTATCTGAGAATGTCTTTATTTCTCTTTCATATATGAAATTTAGTTTTGCAGGGTACAAGATTCGAGGCTGGGCATTATTCTGTTTCAGAAGAGCGAGAATGTGGCCCCGGTCTCTTCTTGCTTGTAGGGTTTCAGTTGAGAAATCTGGAGTAATTCTGATGGGCTTTCCTTTGTATGTTACTTGTTTCTTTTGCCTTACAGCTCATAGAAGGGCCTCTTTAGTGGCTATTTTGGTCAATCTGATGACTGTGTGACGTGGTGTCTTCCTATTTGCATTGAATCTCCCTGGGGTCTGTTGAGCTTCTTGTACCTATATATCTAGATTTTTAGAAAAGCCTGGAAAATTCTCTTCTATTAATTCTTCAAATAGCTTATCCAGCCCTTGAGTGTTTTCTTTTTCACCTTCTGGAAACCATATCACCCTCAGGTTCGTTTTTTTCACATTATCCCACATTTCTTGTAGGCTTATTTCTTTTCTCTTAATTTTCTGCTCGATTTCTGTGACTGATTTATTTAATTGAAAGGAGTTGTCTTCAATCTCTGAGATTCTTTCTTCTGTTTGATCTACCCTGTTCTTGAGGCTTTCCACGGTCTTTTGTAGTTCCCTGTATAAGTCCTTTATTTCCAGGAGATCGGTTTGATTTTTCTTTAATATTTCAATTTCTTTAATGAATTTTTCTTCCAAGTCCTGGATTTTTTTTTGTGGTTTATTCGTGTTGGTTATCCATTTTTTCTAGTATATCATTCAGTCTTCTTGAAATCCATGTTTGAAATTCTTCTTCTGTCATTTTAGTGTTCTGAGTTTGGTTAATGTCCATTGCTGGGGAGCTGTTGTTCCTCTTTGGGGGTGTGTTTTCTGTTTGAGTCTTCATACTTCCAGAGTTCTTTCACTGGTTCCTTCCCATCTGGATCAGTTGTTCCTTCTTGCCTTTAAGTTTTCATTTGGATAATGATACGCCCTGGTTAGTCTCTGAGCCAGTAGGTGGTGTTTGTGGGTGAGATTCGACCACACTCTTTATGATGAATCAGTAGATGCAGTAAAAGGGTGTGCAGGATTACCTCTCTGTCAGTAGGTGGCACTTGCAGGGAGGAGCGAGCTGCAGTGCTGTTTTTGGGTCCTGTAGCTAGCTCTTATTCCTCTAGAGAGGCCTTCTTGTGCCTCGGGTGGTGGGTGGGGCCCTGGGATTTCCAGGTGTGTCCTTATTCTCCACCTCAGTGAGGGGAGTGAGTCTGGGTGGGGCTGGATTGGGTAAGCCTGCCCTCAGGCTCCACAACTGCTGCTAGCAGGTTCAAAGGTCTACTCTTTGTTTCTGTGCAGAGCTGCCAGGAGGGGCTGAAATGGCTCCACTCAGCTGAAAGTTTGGGCTTGGGGCGTGGGGCTGTCCAAGACCTGGCTTCTGGAGCAGGTCTCCCTCCCCTCCAATCCCCGCCTCTCGTGGCCTTTCCCAGGCCTCTGCCAGCAAGTGGGACCTCAGGCCAATGGATCTCCCCTGGCTGTGACGTGGGCTGGAAGGTTCCCTACCCAGGATGGTAGCTTGAGCTGGGTGCACAGCCCTCTTTTGGGAGGAGAGTTGCTGCTCCTGCACGCTGATCCGCCCCTGAAGGCACACATCCCTCAGTAGGCTCTCCCACAGTAGGCTCTCTTCTGTGCCCCGGGGCAGCACGATCTCGATCTGGGTGTACTGGGTCTGGTCCGCAGGCCTGTCCCCTGGACCCTGGAGATCAATCCCTGACCCTGCTAGGGTGAGGGGTGCTGGTCTGGAATCACCTACACGGTGCCCAAGCTGGATTGATTTCACTCCACCTCGAGATTGGCCCATTCTCCTGGAGTCCCCAGGCAAGTAGCACCTGGGAGGGCTTGCGGGTAGGGAACTTACAGTCTGAGTACCCCTCAGTCTGCTGTAGGGCCCCAAAAAGAAAGGTCCCATTCCTTGGAGATGCCTCCGTGTGATGGCTAAATTGTCTCTCTGGGCACCCACGGGTAGGGAGGGGGAAAGAGAGAATGAAGCAATATGGCTTCTGCTGATAGGCTCAGGTCTGCGTCCGGGGAGGTGCCCCGAAGGGGCTGGGAGCCCAGTGCTGAGTCCACAAGAGGTCACTGCTCACTATCCGCAGCCATCTGTGGGCTGGTGTCAGCACGTCTCTCCAACCTCTCAGGAGCCCACCAGCAGTCTGAGATGCAAGGGAGGGGGAAGTTAACTGCTCCACCTATCCTTGTCGCTGGTCTCCAAGCCTCTCCGGACCTTTCTCCTTCCAGTTCTCCTCCGCAACATCTTCCCATAGAGTCTCCTGTAGTTTCAGGCACCCTTCCTTCCGACTCTCACCCGATCTATGTTTCTCTCCTAGTTTATTTTTTTCTCTTTCTTCTAAAATTCGTCTTTTTTTGCAGAGACATTCTGACTGGCGGCTTTTCTTGTCTGCCATCTTGGCTCCTCCCCTAGCATATTTTTAATACATTGGGAACTGTGGACCTAGAAGGCATTGTACTGACCTCTGTGTACATTCTCATACTTTGTGCATAAGAGAACCCAGTGAACTGAATGTAATAGCTATATCAAATTCTATTTTCTAAAATCCTCTTCACATTTTACAACCTATGCTGAGTGAATATTCTTTAAGAGTTTTCCAAAATTCATTATCCTCAACAATGGAAAATGTAATCTAAATTATATACAAAAGCCAGGAAGCAGATGACTTGGGCTGAAGTCACAATTTCCCCTATGCATTTTAAACAGCTCACTGGTTTTATATTTTATCTCTGACATTTATCAACAAGAAAAATGGAAAAAGATGTGGTTTGAGAAAATACTTTGTTTTAGCTTGAAAAATTGTGGCCATGCATGTGCCAATTCTGTTTCATCAGCAGGAAATCAGTCATATAAGATTCCATCAGGTAGCTTCCATATTCTTAAAAATTTCAGTTAAAAATGGAGGAAGCACTAGGAAGTCTTCCTTGGTCTTGTTTATGGACCCAGACAACCAGACACATAGTTATCCCAGAAGTGTATTCTTCTCTCTGCGTTCATCAATCATTCACTCACTTCAGTGATCATCCTGGATAAATCTTTATATTATCTAATAATAAGAAAGCAAATGAGCTATAGATATAGCAAATTTATAACTCAACATCGTATTCTGTATAACTTCCAAATATAATATTCTTCCAAATATATGTCAAAAATATCTATAATAGAAAATTCAGTAAATGCAATTACACACCATTCAGTTGTCCTTTTTTCTTCTCAGATAAACCCTGGGAATCTTTAGAAATAGAAATAATTATATTAGAAATTAAGGTTATGCCACACAAAATCATCTAAAAATTGTTGACAATTACTATTACTAGGATACATGTCTTTTAAAATTGACTTTATAAAAAAGCACCTAAGTTTCCTTTTTCTGCATTTTTTAGTTTAAAAAAAGAGTTGGCTCAGATATTTGGCTTACTCTCAAATATGTCCTCTTAAAAAATGACTCTATAACACTACTCTGTTTTTTGCTGGAGAAAATACTGCTTTACTGGAGAAGATTATTTGAGTCATATGATTGCTGGAAAATAAATTTGAATTATAAGTGAAGTTATTTTGGACTATTTAAAAAATAATTTAACACCATTCTAAGCTTCTTATTTAAATGGCTATGGTGATTTAGAGAATAAACATCTAGTCAAATATGTTTCAAGAACATTATTTATCCATTCTCCCAACATTGCATGTCAAAATTTCCTATGCACTCATGTATTTACCACGACCTTAGTGATCAACTTTTTCACAACAAAACATTGCTGTTGCCAAGATTTTGGATTAATGACTATGTTTACCTTCACAGCAATGGAAAATATTAAACAATGCAGAATTTTAAGCTTGGAAGTCTGACTAATGCTGCAGAACTAGTTGAAATTTGCTTAACTCAAGCAGTGTGTCTGAAAAGGATGAATAATAATTCTGATTGTTCATCTTTGCTAGTCAATGTCAGTACATATAGTTCATATTAGCATGGCTATTTTTAGTCATCATTGTGTACACTAATTCCACATTATTATTTTTGGGCAAATAATATAAAATTGAAGATTTATTTAGATATTGTCATAATCTGAGCATGTTCAGACATGCTGAGCTCTCAGTACAGTGTGGATGAGAGGATATTGGGGATTGTATAATATCTAAATATATGTATATGTGTATGTGTGTGTGTATATATATATTTTTTTCCAATAATTGGCTTGTTTAAGGGCAGGCTGTTTTATAGGGAGCAATGTCCACAGGAATGAAAATTCAGGCCTAGTCTAGGCAGGTTTTGATGCATGAAAGAGGAATTTATCAGCCACTACTAGTTTGTTTTCATTGTGGAGGCAACACTCAAAGTCAGTGGTCACTTTGTCAAGCCAGGCACTGGATTATGGGAAAAAAGGTTTAGTTCCTGGGAATGGTAGTTTGCTCTGGTTAAGTGGTTTTAGGACATGTTTCTACTTTTAGTCTAGCATTGATGTATCAGGTAGAAAATCTGAAAGAACAAAACCAGTCATATGGATGTAAGGAAAGGAAGGAGAGGGAAGGAAAGGAAGGAGAGAGAAGAAAAGGAAGAGAAGGTCGAGGGATTCAAGAATAGCTAAATGGTAAGCTCTATAGGTAACTAAAACTTACCCAAGGTGTTAGTTTTACTGAAGAAAGACTAAGTCTAGGCCATATTCTCTGAAACTGAGGCTGTTAATTCCTTTTGTCTTACTCAGAATTGACTCAAAGGCTGAGAAAGATCAATCAGTTAAGGGCTGATTTGAGCAATTTCAACTATGATGAACCAGGAAGTTAAGGAGAAAAATTTTAGTAAAAATGTTTCATCTATTCTTTTGTTGTCTCATTAGAGGTGGGAACATGATGATTTATGATTTATAAAACAGCTACACTCTATTTCATAGACAATGTGTATGTGAGTTTAGTAGGATTTAATGAATTGTGAGATAATTAGTCTTCCAAAGTTTACCTTTAAACCCTGCTGTAAAAAATAGATTCAGTAGAAAAGAAAGTTTTGCTATAAAGTATCAGTTTCTTTTTTATGTATTTCTCAAACTTTAGTAACTTTCTATATGTGTGCATGCTCACTGCCATTGCTAAACACAATCTCCATGAAAGTCTGACTTGTTCAGCACTGTATACTCGACACCAAGAACTGGTTCAGAGGAAGCCCTTAATCAAGATATGTTGATCAACAATAACCCATTACATGCTTGGAGTGACTTAGAGTAATAAGATTTCTTGGCATTGGTCAAATGCAAGCAACTATGTTAAAATTTATGGTTATAGTATTCTCTTGGATATGTGTAGATATCTAGTTCTATTAACCTCTATGCTTTTAGTACAGTACTTAAAATTTCTTTCTTTATTTCTAAAAAGAATTTCTTAAGGCTTTAGAAATTTGGGTTGTTCTCTCATACAATAAAGCCTAAATAAATTAAAAACTTAAAGCATACTTGAAAACAATTATTTACTAATCACTATATTTGTATCTCTTGTTCACAAACAGAGAAATACATAAACAGTAACTACCAGTTTCCCATACAAGAGATATCTTATTTTCTTCATTTCAAAAAATGGAATGTTTATTAATCACATATTGAGTGATATGTTTTGTGTTGAGAAGATTTATAGGTTCTGGATACTCTAAGATTAATTGAGAGCCAGTTTCTTCACTCAAAGAACTCAAAATCCAGCTCATGAGACAGAACTATAAATAGAAAACAACAATATAATTAGATCCGGGCTACAGCAGAGGGTAAAAAGAGTGTTCAAAAATAACTGATTAATTCCAACACCTAATGATTGACACTTCTATTATACCTTCCATAAACTTCCATTTTGTGGTTCAGTAATTTGTGATCAAAGACTTCCTATTAGTCAGTAACAATTAAATATGGAATAAAAAAAATGTATTTGCTATGCAAATAACACTTGTTTGATATGCTTTGACAAGTTCTAGTAAAGTTATAATATATATTGTTAAAAATCAGTGAACACTCTGCTTTATGTCTTTAAGAAATCACTAAAAATTATGATGAAATATGAGATGGAAGAGTTGAGAAATCCATATGATGCTAACCTTCTCTTATAATTACAGCACAGCATGGATAGGTCATTAGATATAAGGGATTGAAGTTATCAGGGCAATGATGTTAATAAATGTCTATTATAGACTTTGCTGAGAGAAACATTTATTACCCCACTGCCCCTTTTTTCAGTAGAGTTTCACTTTACTGCCCAGGCAGTAAAAATATTGAAAGAACACTCCTAGGTCTTTCCTCCTCTACTCCTTAATTTCCATACCTCAGAAAAGGTATTACGTTATCTAGCTGTGGAGTTAGTAAGAGGGCTGCTGAGAAGGCATAATTCATGTCTCTCACTCTCCAGCTCTCTCTTTCCTTCTCTGAACCCACCTCTTGAACAAATGTCTTTAAGGAGCAGGAGGCTTCCCTGTTCCCATCCTCTATACAAGAAGCAACAGAGCAAGACCGAATTGCGTAAAGCTGTAGTTGTCTTATTTCTTTGCCTGAGTAAATTTAAGGGGCAAGTTATAGGAAGTCTAATTTGGCCTTAGATTTCAGCTGTGCCTTTATATTGCAATCCAGCTTTCCCAGTTATCCTTATATTGCCCTTGTGTCTCTATCGTAATTGGACAGAGTTCAAAAGTAAGTTATGATTTATTGTCTCAAACACTGACACCCTTTTATTTGCAAACAGCCATGCAGAACATTACAGTGGATGCAAAGGTTAATACATTCTGTGCCTTCTAAGAGTTTATAATGCAAATACAGAAAGGATTATTACCCAAGATTATTACCCACAGAGCTGCAGTTTAAAGCCAACAAAGTCTAAAGACATAGAATACAGATTGTGACAGAGATCGCTGGCTGCCCACCCCAATTTCCAATCTTCCTCTTAAAACAGTGTCGAAAATGAAGTTTATGGAAAACGTCCCAAAACAACAAATGCTGGCATGGATGTGGAGAGATAGGAACACTCATGTATTGCTGGTGGGACTGCAAACTAGTACAACCTCTATGGAAAGTAATATGGAGATACCTCAAAGAACTAAAAGTAGAACTAACATTTGATTCAGCAATCCCCCTGCTGGGCATCTGTACGAAGGAAAAAAAGACATTCTATAATAAAGACATCTGCACTTGAATGTTTATAGCAGCACAATTCACAATTGCAAAGATGTGGAAACAACCCAAGTGTCCACCAGTGCATGAATGGATTAATAAAAAGTGATATATGTATACCATGGAGTTCTACTCAGCCACAAAAAACAATGGTGATCTAGCACTTCTTGTATTACCCTGGATAGAGCTGGGACCCATTCTACTAAGTGAAGTATCACAAGAATGGAAAAACAAGCACCACATGTACTCACCATCAAATTGATACTAATTGATTAACACTTATGTGCACATATGGAAATAACATTCACCAGGTGTCAGGCAGGTGGGAGGGGTGGGAAGGGGATGGGTGTATTGATACCTAATGGGCGCAGTGCGCACTGGGATGGGCACATTTGTAGTCTTACTCAGGTGGTGCAAGGGCAATATATGTAACCTGAATGTTTATACCCCATAATATTTTGAAATTTTAATAAAATGATATTAGAACAGAAAAAAAATTTTAAAAATTAAAAAATTTTAAAAATTAAAAACAAAAAAAGAAAAAGAAAAGAAATTAAAAGGCAAAAAAAAAAAAATGTTTACATTTCCCAGTATCCTAGGTGACACTGTTTTACTGACTACATGCTGTGCAACGGATTGGAAATCAAAGTGTTATGTGGAAGCTTTCAGGTAATTTGGCTAAAATAGAGCTAGAAGTGTCTTTGTGTTTTTCTTCATCCTGCTGCTTAGGATTTGTCTTCCATCAGGGAAGGCCTATTTGGTCTGTGGGAACATGAGTCACATCTTAGTTTAGTGAAATAGGAGGATGGAAACAACTTGGGGTCCCCATGACTGAAAGTCATCATGTCACCATTCCAATTCTAGAGACTGCTGACATCTGGACTTATGAGAAAGTTTTAAACTCCTGTTTTTTAAAGCACGATTTCTGTGATCTCTGTTATGAACAGAAAAACTGACCTTCAGATAATCAGTGATGAAGTAAAGGAAAGACTTGTGGAGGTTGATGACATATGAAATATCTTTTAAAAATGAGCAGGAATTATATATGTTGCTAGATTGGAGGGTGTAGTGTTCAAGATTGGAGTGCTTTCTAGCAATGTGCTAGAGAGCAAAGTGGCTATTCACAAATTTAGAAAATGCCACATATAGGTGTACCATTTTTTTATCTCTGGTATCACAATTTTATTGTAACATTTCTATGTGTAGGTATGTTTAGATACACAAAAATTTACCATTAGGTGACAGCTGCCTACAGCTGAGGTCCCCAAACCCTAGGCCACGGAACAGTATCAGTCTATCACTTGTTAGGAACTGGACCACACAGCAGGAGGTGAGTGGCGGGCAAGGAGGGAAGCATCATCTGTATTTACAGCTGCTTCCCATCCCGCACATCACCACCTGAGCTCCACCTCCTGTCAGATCAGTGGTGACATTAGATTCTCCTAGAAGCGGAACCCTACTGTAAACTGCACGAAGGGGATCTAGGTTGGGCACTGCTTATGAGAATCTAATGTCTGGTGATCTGAAGTGGAGCTGAGGCAGTGATGCTAGTTGTGTGTGTGTGTGGGGGGGGGCGGGGGCTGCAAATACAGATTATCACTAGCAGAGAGGTTTGACTGGACAATAAACATAATGGGCTTGAATAATTCCAAAACCATCCCCTCTACTCCGGTCCATGGAAACAATTGTCTTCCGTAAAACCGGTCCCTGGTGCCAAAAAGGCTGGAGACTGCTGGTCTATACTATTTAGTACAGGACCACGTTGTATAGGTTTGTAGCCTAGGAGCAACAGGTTATACCATACAATGTAGGTGTGTAGTAGGCAATACCACCTAAGTGTGTGCAGGTACACTATGATATGCACACAACGAGGAAATCACCTAACAGTCCATTTCATGGAATATAAACTTCTTTTTAAGCAATGCATAACTATAAATGATTTTATATACATAAAGGATTGCAGTAAGTATTTAATAAAACTGTATACATTTTGCTTGGACATATAGTAGGGACTGGTCTAGTCTATCTGTCATTTGGGGTGAAAGGATTTCCTATGCAGCCACTTTCTCCCAATAAACACAAATGAAATTTCCCCGCCAGTGTCCCAGTGCTGTCACTGAAGCTAAAAGCAGCTAGTCTGATGTTTTACTAGTCATGAGATACCTATCAGGTGAAAAATACCTCTGTATTGTGTGGAATGAAGGCAGGATCTTCCGTCATTCAGGGGACTGTGCTTGTCTGCATCTTCTACGTACCACCCTGGACTGGTTTATGTTTGTTTCTCAAACCAGGGCTTGATGACATATAGTTCAGATCAAATTGGTCTCACACTCTATTTTTCAACCTTGAAATTATTGACATTTGGGGTTGAATAATTCATTTTAGGGGAGGTGGAAGTGCTGCCTTTTGAATTACAGGAAGCTTAGCAGCATCCTCGATCTCTACTAACTAAATGTGAGTAGCAATCCCCTTAATATGACAACCTAAAAAGTCTGCAGATATTGCCAAATGTCCCTGGGCAGTGGAAAGTACAAAAATCTCTCCCCTCCTCCAGTTCACAAGCACTGCCCTGCAACTACCCAACTGCAGTGTACAGCAATTGCTTCATGTGGGGTCTCATTTTATGGATGCTTATATATGTATGTACTGAGTAGAAAGCATTTTGATTTTGGTTTATTTAAAATGTGACTGTCTTTCTCATTGCTTGATCTGACTGTTTACTAAGCTCATGAATCCAGTAGCTTGCAGTAAGGATCAAAATGCTGTCTTTACTAAACTAAAATATTTTATTAGAAAAACAAATTTAGATTTTTGGACCATACCATGTGAATAATACCTGTGTCTCAATGAAACAACACTCAGAAAATAATCTTTGAGTAGCATTTCCAGAACCATTTCTATTACCATCTGGTGGAATTTGCCAGTATTACAAAAAACTATTTTTAGGGAATCCCAGACTACGGGAGGACCATGCCTTTCCCATTGAGTTTACTCATGGTAGATATCAAATATTCTCAAAGTCCTTTAAAGAAGTGGTCATGGATGCCCAGTAGGTTTATAAATACTTATCCTCAACATGTCTCCTAGATGAAAGCCTTCTCTATACATTACCCAAAACTCTTCAGAGATTTTTATAAAACCGTTTCTAACAAAATAGCCCCTCCTATAAAAGAATCTCTCGATTCTCTAATTCTAAATGCCTTCTTTTAGATACCTTGAATTTTAAAGTCTAGATTCTTACAGAAATTTAATACTAATTCTTTCAAAATAACTTAAAGCTCATCAAAAACTAAAAAGAAGATTATAAAAATGTCAATTTTCCTTCCTCAAAATCAATTTTTTATTGTCAATTAAAAACCTGGCTAGTGCTGAAATGTTAGCAGGATTACTTTCTGTTCTTTAATAACATTACAAGCATGCAGGCATGCAATTATTCTGGCTAAAACCCTCTCTGACAATTCTAGAGGATAAAATCCCATATGCCTTTCTTGAAGTTCTTTATGATCTGACCTTTGCGTGTTGCATTTCCTTTCTCACTCTGCTTGCTTGTCACATGCCCCGTATACTCTATGCTCAAGGTACCGACTCTGTGTGCTTTCCTGAACCTACCAAGAACCTCATGTCCCCGTGCCTTCACAGGCTATTTCTTCCTTCATGTCTTCATGGAACTGACTTCCGACACAGATCCATGACTCAGCTCAAGTGTAGGTTGCTCTGGGAAGTCCTCCCTTGACTCAGTTTGAGTTACACCATGAGGTATGTCCAGCCAACTTTCCACTCCAAGTGGCATCATTGACCAAGAACCCGGCTGCTATATATTCTGAACAGCATGGCTGCATCTGTGCCAAAGCCACCTCTCATGGGCTGTGTGTGGTCAGTGACTGAGTATGGTGACACTTAAGCAGATCCATCCTGGGAACATGGACTCTTCTGGTTCTGACTTTGCCTCAGTGACTCCTCTGCTTTTCTGAATTTTCCTTAACTTGGCAGGCTAAGAAATATTCACCCACACTGCCTCCCTCTCTTTCGCTTAGAATAAGACTTGCTGACTGCTTCTCAAACTTTTCCACTTCCTGTGTTCTCTCACAGGCATTTCCCCTAAGAAAATTTTTGCATGTTTAATCTTGCATCTGTTTCTCAGAGGGCCCGGAGTGTGCATACAAGTCCCCATGTATATCTCTAACTAAGCACCCAGTTATGCTGTGTTGAACTTATAAATTTATTAGTTGATTTTCTATACTATGTTAGGATCTTTCATCACTGGGGATTGGGTCTTCTTTTTCTCTAAACTCAGCACAATATTTAGAAAGCATTCAATGCATATCTGTCAAAAGAAAGACTAAATCATTCTCTTTACTGAGCTTTCAATCCTACAGACAAACATGACTCAATCCATTTAAAAAATTGACTTACTGCAAGGCACTCTGGTTGCTATAGGATACAGAAAACTATTAAGATAGTTCCCCATCTCTCAGCTTATAATTTTAGACCTGGAAATAGAAAAATATAAATACATTATGTTCATATAAAGGTGTGTGTGTGTGTGAAAGAAGTGGTGTTAAGAGGTTTAGAGAAAAGAGAATTCATCGTGGGTTGCAAAAATGGTATAAGTTTCATTAGCAATAGTATTTCACATGACAATTATAGATTGATTTCCCAGATAAAGAAAAGGCTACATAATAGGCAAGGAGAATGAAAAAAAATATTTTTTTTAAGATGGGAGTGCTCTTGAGATGGTGTCTTTGGACATAAGTAGACCACTTTGCCTGCCAGAAAGTGTTAATTTAGGGTAAGACTATGGATCGCTGTAAATGTCAGACTAAGGAGCTATTTTATAAAATCTGCCACCTCATTTTCTGTACACTACCCACCCATGCTGGCCTTCTTGCTATTCCAGGAACACTAAGAATGTTTTGACCTCAGGATCTTGTCACTTGCTTAGCCTTCAGTACCATTAATTTTATCTCTTCCTTCCAGTTTTTCTGTGCCTCCTTTCCCGCCATTGTGCCTTAAGGGTTCAAAACCATTCCAACATTTTACTTCATCCACACACTTCATAAACAATTTTAAAATATTGTTTATTTTTTACCTCCCTGCTAAAATGTAAGATCAGTAAAAAGTAGGATTTTGTTTTCTTTGCTCGCCATTGTATTTTCACCATGTGAATTAGTAACTAGTACCTACTAGGCATTCAGGAAATAATTTCTGGGTGAATTAAAATTAGAGAATTACTAAAGTTTCCAAAATGAGGATGGAAATATGTGAGGCATTTTAAAGCAATGGCTAAAAAAAAATTATATGCATTTAAAATCAGCAGAATGAGTCACTTAGGATGCAAGCGATGATGAGAGGCAGGGAAAAAAGGTAATCATTACAAGCTGACAAGGGCCAAGGCTATAATAAATGTCATGTTTGTAAAAACAATGGTTCTCCAAGTCTGACCCCTAAACCAGTATCATCATCATCACTCTGGGAATTTGTTGGGTGTGCATACTCTCTGGGTATACCTCCTATCTGTTTAATCAGAAACTCTAGGGATGGGGTCTAGGAGGACACTCAATTTGACAACCGATGTACAGAAAAGGACTAGTGTAGACAGGTGGACGTAGGAGGTTGATGAAATTAAAAATATTGTTGAAAATTATGTAAAAATTGGAGAGCATTGATATATGAAAAATAGTAGTTCCATTAAAAGGAATGAAAAATACAGAACATGATTTGAAACAGAAAATAGATAATATTTTAAAAGCACATTGCTGTCTATTATCTATCTATATACGTATCTACTGATCTATCATCTGTGTGTATATAAACCCCACACACATATTTATTTGTTAAAAAATTTTAGTGTTGTACAAATTTTTCCAATTAAATTTATTGTGTCTGATCTGTTTATTGAAAGTCCAGGTGATACACGATGCAGATTAGATTATTTAGCTTCTTCAGTGATGTCCTATCATCAATTTGGAAAGATTCTCCAAATATAGCAACATTTGAAAATATCTGCATCTCATTAAGAGCCCATAGCTCCATGACTGCATAAAAATTTTGGTATCAAATTATCTTAGATATGAACTTTTCAAGTTGTAAACCTGAAAATAATAACCATGAAGAATATAAAAACTAAGAAATATATAGTATAGTATGTAAGTGACAATATTTCCTATGACAATACTTTACTAAGAAGCAGAGAACTAAAATGTACTCTGAATAAATATTTAAAGAAAAAGAAAAATACAAATAGAAAAATAAGTTACATTTTCTATTATGAACTATAGCTAAGGGAAGAAAACAAGAATCCCATTGATCTTTCCTCAAAGTTTGAGGATATTTTTGTAAAAAATGTTTCTAGAAATTGATGGAATTCCACAGTCTCAAGATTGTTTGGCATTACCTATGGGAAAATCAGGGGAATAAAAAGAGCCTCATGTGTTCTTTGAATTTAATCATTATTTCCTCTACAATTCTTCTGAACCTTAATCAATACTTCAAACCTTGGCAAAACGTTGTCTCATCTTGACTCACCATTCAAATAGATGTACATAATAACAGTTATTTTAGAGAACATTTTTTTTTCTAAATGCTCATGCTGCTAAATTACTGTGGAAATAATTTAATTCAAATAGTAGTTGCACTTAGAAAAGGCAGAGTGCTCGGCTGGCACTTAGTCAAAAGCCTACTGTAGTAGCAGCTTCCTTTAGGTTCTATTGTATCTCAGGCTTCCACATATTGTAATGGACACAGGAAGTGAAATAAATACAGGTTTATTTGATGAGTGCCTGCTTGGAATTTTCAAATGAAAGGAACAAAAAACATGCTACTCTCCATGGTCTCATCAGATATTTCAAAACAAAAAGAAAGGCAGAGAAAAAGATGGTTGAACATGACTATTTTGTATTGCAAAATCGAGCCATTATTGTTTTTGGAATATTAACTTTCCTATAGCATAATGAGCTTTTACACTGAATTAAAAAAAGAGCACTTCAATTCAATTTCATTGATTTATTTAACATGTGATTTTTGTAGTCCAACAAAATTGCACTCATTCAGATTCCTCCAGTCTTATTTTTTTAAAGGATCAAATACACTGAGTAGACAGTTTTACTTTATATGCCTAAATCTTTTCCAAAAAAAAAATAGACATTTTCTTCATTTTTTCTTTTCTTTTCTGCATTTAACCAAACACAGAAATAAGTTCTACAAACTTTCGGCCTTTTATATACTGGGTGCTAGGAAACAAAGAAAAAACAAAAAAAAAAACAAAATCATCATGTCTCTGCACAAAGGCACAAATAATATTCTGACTAAGAGCAAGTCACTTTATGCAAGGACAATTCGCAGCCACTCTATTTTCTTATATCATTTTGAATTTCAGGCAAAGATCTTAATTATATCTATGTTGTTTCAGTAATAAGAAAGGAAATCTGAGAACAGAAGAAATAAAATGCTCTTTCTCAGAGATATTATCATCTTTGATTGCCAAGAGACAATCAGTTTTTCTTAAACTACCAAATGAAATGAAGTCTTGGCCAACAAAAAACTTCACAACAGTTTTTTTTTTTTTAATAAAACAAACATAATTTGGACACATGAATGTAAGTTTCCTAATGGATCAAACAGCACTAGATATGAAAATAAATTTGTGATTGTTGAACATTAATAATTACAACATTTTTAAGTTAAAAATCTACCTGACTGTTCTCACCGTCTCTACTATCTGACGTCTTTAACCTTTACTGTTTCCTTTGTTCCAGGAAGTATGCTAAAGACCTAACACAGAAAATCTTACTATACATTCAGAATTACCTGTGATGTAGGTACTATTGTGATTGCCATTTTACAGATTAATTTTTGTCTAAAATTACACAGCTATTACATGGAGAAGCATTGAATTCAAATAAAGGAAGTCAATTTCCAGAATTCAAACTCAATGACTTCATTGTATTGATCAGCCTGGTAAAGACATATAGAGTTTTATAGAATTTTTACGGTGGTAAATGAAATAATGGTTAAATAAAATTATTAAATTTCAAAAGAGCTGTTAAATAGCAATTATATTACCTTTAAATTGTGCAATTGAAATTATAACAATAATAAATTAATATATTTTTCTTGTGAAAAATGAAAACATTTATATAATGAAAAACTCTTTGACCATACTTTCCTATACAATACTTATGGTGAACATGTTTAAAGTGAGAAGTTTATCTGGGCAAAGGTTTTTATAGCAGAAATTCTGAAGATTTCTGGGGAATTCAGGAATGTGCCCACATTGGACTATATACTAGCTTGGTTCATTCCTGTACTTAATGTGTGTTTTATCATATACATCACCAAGTGTTCTTAGACAATGTGAGGTCGTCTCTGCTAGACATTTAGATTATACCAAGAACAGGGCTATTCTTACCTTATCTGGCGGGAGGAGAGAGATTTACGCTTTTAGAGAGTCTAGAGTTATTCTAACTCACTCAGACATTATCATTTGCAAATGTGCATGTGCTAGTGAGTCATTATGACTATTTTGATGTCATAAGTTATAAGATTGCTAATATAGTCCTCTAATTTGTAACTTGACACTTGCTGTCTAAACAAATAGGAAAGACTGGTATTTATTATCATTAGTTTTGAGAATTTTTTAATCAAAAGAAATTCTAAAATACAAATATTGGGAATGTATAAATAACTCTGACAAATAAATAAGTTCTTTGACAAAAGGGATACTTACCAATCAAAATATAATGCAATTGGAAACCATCTCAAAAATACAGAGGAATTTAATTCACATAATTAGTAACTAAAAACATTCATTTTCCAGTTACTGAAAAATATAATAGGTAATGAAGCCTTTAAATCCTGCAGAATATAGTCAAAGAGCTAATCAGAGGGGAATATAGAATTCTAAATATATTTATTAAAAATAAGAAAAATTGAGAACAAGTTATATTTCCATGTAACTGGGAAAATATAATGAAATACAATAAAAATAAGTATATATGAAAATATGAATGGAAAATATAAATCAGAAATCAAAAAGTAATTGCATATAGCTTAATTAAGTTGATTGATAAATTTTCAATACTTAATTTTTTGGGAAAAAATATCCAGAAAATACATATTATCATCTTAACCAAAACAAAAAAAGTCAATATCCGTATAGTAAAAAAAAAAAAGACTTGGAAAGAAAACACCTCATTTCTAAATAATCTATGGTTCAAAGAGGAGGTCTCAAAGGAAATTTAAAATGTATTGAATTGAACCAAAATTAAAATACATCACTTCAAAATCTGGATGACACAGCTAGATCTGTATTGAGAGAGAAATTTTTAAAACTATATTCATACATTAGAAAAGAAGGAAAGTCTCAAATTAATAATCTCAACTCCCACCTCTTCGAACTTAGAAAAGACTCAATTAAGTAGAAGGAGGGAAATAATAAGAACAGATATCAATACAATTGAAAACAGATAACCGATATAAGAATCAATGAAACAAATCACTGTCTTTTAGAAAATATTGATAAAATCAATGAATTTCTATCAACATTGATAAAGAAAAAAGACACAAATTACTAATATTACTAATAAAACAGAGATATGTCTATGGATCATAAAGGCATCACAGAAATAATAAGGAATTATTATGAAAATCTCTAAACATACACATTTAACAATGTAGATGAAATGGACCAAAATACCACAGCTCACCTAACCTGAAATAGATAATTTGAATAACCCTTTAACAATGAAGGACATTGAATTTGGAATTTAACGCCCCCACCCTCAAGAAATATGCAGGCCCAGATGGTTTCAGTGGACAATTCCCCCAAAGTTTTAATTCTCTTAGAATTAGTAAATGAATTCGGAGAAGACACAGAATAAAAGGTAAATTTAAATTAATTATATTTTTATATACTAGCCAGGAACAAATGATCACCAAAATTAAAAATGCTATACCATTAACTACCACTAAAAAATAAAAAATAAGGAAAGAAATACTTAGGTGTATATCTGACAAAACACATACAGGATTTCTATGCTGAAAACTATATAACTAATGAAAGAAATCCATCGAGATCTATTAATAAATAAATGAAGAATCATATTTCATTCAGAGAAGACTTAACACAAAGATGTCAATGTTCCCCAAATTCATTATGTCATTGAGTCAGAAAGTTCTGTAGAGGAATGATTATCATGGATAATTAAGTATTGGATTCAAATTATACTTGGCTTAGTAATTACTCTGCTCCTGGGACTTTTCGTAGAATATGTCGCTCATATAGTTAATGGTTATTTCACACAACCTAGTGAATGTAGTCTCATTTTACATGATGATGTACTAATCACTTTTAATCAGTGACTCAGGAATATCTTGTCTTATTATAAACTAAGTGTAGTGAAATGCACCACATTTCACTTAAAAGTAATTGTTATCAATCTTGTTATTCAAAGCCAGAGGGGAAAGGCCATTGCAATAGAGCTGAGGACATTTAAACAAAAATGAACAATAGAACTATATTAAACAAAGAACTGTTGAATGTTTATTGTAAGGTGTATCATTTGGCTTGGTTGCCAGAAAACAATCTTTAAGAAGCAAAAAATTACAATCACCTTGTTACTCCAAGAAGCCCTAATATGCTCTGCTCTGATTTTATAATTACATTAATTAAAGTCACATTTATATAGAGCTAACTGCACTAAATATCCAATATAATTATAAAAAATCTCTTGAAACGTCTCCATCCTTCAGAATTGAGAATACATATTTTAATAATGGACTGTAAAAGGACTGTGTTTGATACTGATCAAAGACAAAATACGAACAAAATTGCTAAGCAAAGAAAGGTTAAATACTTTTACTCTACCCGTCACCTGCTTTGAAATATAAAGAAAACTTTTTTTCCTGTGTATTTTCACAAGGCCAGCTTAAGAAAATAGTACTCCAGTGACAAGTTTGCGAAGAAACTTTAAACGTTCTTTTTAGACATCTGCAAGTACAGTAAACAAAGAAGTCTTCTCGGATTTAGATGAGATAAAACCCAGTAGGAAGCTTTTCCCCTTTTGAAATTTACTACACTTGACTAGTATCTTCTTCAGGCAAATTTTTCTTATAACATTGAATTTAGAAACAAGTGTCTTTCCTCAAAGAAATTTTCTTTTTCTATATTCATTGTATTCTTGATCTCTTGGGCATCTTAGAAAATATTATAATATGCTTAGATATTTCCCTAAATTTAAAACAAGCCAAAGCCTTTCAGTGTCTCCACCTCTAGAGAATTTGTTTTGTTTTCTGTTTTAGAATATGCCATTTGGTTTTGATCTTAATTTAGTCCTCTGTAAATTTGCATGGGAATCATTAAACCATAAATCACAATTTGTAGAGGCATGTTGCAAGATGATTGCTTACAATGGTATATTGCATCAAAAAATAAAATACAAGACAACTGTCAACCCTTTAAGTTTTTTTCCTAAATGCTTTGCATCTCATGGAGACATGTTAATAAGAATTATTCATTAAACAAAATTAAAAGTTGATTTAATTTGAATGAGAAAGCTTTCATTCTGTGTTCTTATTAGTAGGATCCAACATAGATACGTAATACTCTGAAATAAAAAAATCGCTAATTGAAATAAATTCAGTAGAAAACAGTGGAGGAAGAAAGCAACATACAGAAAAAAATTCTAAAACTATATGGGAAAAAGCCTCGGGAGTGATTAAACAAAAGATTAAAAAATAGTTCATTAGTAGTCAATCATTTTGGAAAACTTTTTCTCACTTGTTGATTATTGTGAACCTCCTCCGACTAGTGTCATGAATTTGCTTTGTATACATATGTATATTTCAACAGTGTTGTCTATACAGTTTTTTTAGTAATATAGTTCTTTTTGTTGTAATAATTCTTTACATTTTTCTATATGAAGTTATTTAATACATTATACTAAGTCCTTATGGTAGAATAATGCATTACTTCCTTTAATCCCTATAAAGGCAAGATGACTGAGAAAATGATTGGCTCTTATTTGCAATTCTTATTATCATTGTTTTTAAATTCATGTTTAGTTTACATCCTGAATGATGACTATTTAGTCTTCCCTAACATCTCCAATCACATCAACAACAAATCCAAAATGAGTGATGGGACTGCGAACTCTTCTTTAGTTACTCATTCTAATCTTATATTTTTGATTTAATATTCCTATGTGTATATAGCTATGAAATTAGTTTCATGAGGTATTGTATAAAGGTCTGGACTACAAGATAGGATATTAAGGTGGTCCTTCAAGATCTCTTTTCGTCTAATTTATGACCTTAAAAACTCATTTAATTTATTTGATATTTTTAGTATACTTTTTTGCTCCCTTAGTCGGTAAATGAATTATGTTATCACTGAGATTCCTTTAGTTTTTAAAAAATCTATGACTTAAAAACTATCTTTGTCTCATTCAAATATATGTTACTTTATCAAAGGGAATTAGGAAGTTATAGGTGAGGATGAAAGCTGCAAAATAATTTTGAAATTATGAACTTTCACCTGGTATTCATGGAAAATATACAACAAAAGTAGGAACCTGACAGTAATTAAATTGAATGTAGTCCATAATTATATCTTGTTTGGTTTGCAGAGATTTATGACACAATTTTAGTTAATTGCTAACATTTCAAGGCTTTGAAATTTAACATTAAAAATGCTTAGATTTAAGATTTCTCATGAAAATTCAGATCTAGTGACTATCTGCTGAATCCCTTTAGTAATTTCACCTTAAGAAGATGCATGTACTATTCAGTTTGCCAGAGTCCCCATCATGCTTTACTGTTAACCTCCAAGTCCCTTATACAATTATGTATTCTGTCAAGCCCTTATAGGCGATAGATTTACCAACCAAGTGTCCTTTTTAGGAAAGAGATCCTCCTAAATCAGATGATTAGGTTTTGCAAACCAAATATCCTATTTAGAAAATAAGGCTCCCCCAATCAGATACGTTAGCTTCTTAAAGATATTTTCAAGAATGAACAGAGATGATATTGGCCTTTTAACAAACCCATTACTACCTACATATGGGCATGGCTCTATGGAAAAATTATTATAAGGTATAGCATACAGTGTAATAAGAAAACGTATTTTTGTTCAGTGTATAGTAACCACTGAATGAGTATTTTGCTGAAATTACGAAATGTATAAATGAAGATTTTAAAAGATTTGTCTAGTAAGAGAAAAGGAAAATTTTCAAAAATCTTAGTGCTTCTCATTAAAATGAATTCTATTTTGTAATCAACAGGGAGGACTTCCACAATTGGGTGACTCAACTGTGACTAAACTAGTAAGATAAGTATTCTAGCACTAAATTTGTAGCATTCTTTAGAGGTACTTTAAAAATGCTATTAAAAGAATTAAAATCATGCAGTCATTAATTCATTTACACATCCATTATTAATCCATTTGTGTTTGCAATAGTTTCATGTGTGACTCCCAGTCAGGTACTCTGGTAGAGATATGAGATATGTGAAATTGCCTCTCCTCAAATACAAAGCTTTCGAGAATCCTTGAGGAAAAATAGTTGAAGTTGAGGAAATTAAATTCTTACACATAAAATGATGCTTACAGGAGTCAATACCTGGACTTATGGAAAACTTATTTATATTTTTATGAACACTAAAAATAAAGCTATAAATATTGCATACTAAGTAAATACATCATCAAAGACATTTTACATCTTGAATTGTTATAACTAGGTACTGGATACTGTTCAATTATTTGCCAGATATTATCTCTTCATCAATTACAATATTTCAGAATATCTCTTCCCTGGTTTTCACTAGTAAATTACTTATAGTTTGGAGGTAATATGCACATGAAAAGACTTTTTAAAATATTTTTCTGTGTCTGACTCCTCATCACATGTTTTTGTTGCATTTAAGTTATTATGGCATTGAACTCTTTGAGTCAGACTTAGGTTAACTTCCAGTCAATGGCTTGTCTTTCAATCCGAACAGCATCTTTTAAAGTGCAGAACTCATTAATATTGATTCAGTGATACCAGTATTACTTTAATACTAAAACAAAAAAGAAAACTATAGACAAACATCTCTAATAATCATAGATCAAAATGCCCAACAAAAGTATTAGCAAATAAAATTCACATATGTAAGAAAGAAAATATACCATAACCAAGTGGGGTTTATATCAGGAATAGAAGGTATACTTGGTTGAATAGTATCCCCCAAAAATCCCTGTCCACACAAAACCTGAGAACGTGATCTTGTTTGGAAATAGGTTCCTTGCAGATTTAGTTAAATTAAGATGAGGTCATACTGGATTAGGGTGGACACTGAGCCAATGACTGATGGCCTTAAAAAAAATGATATACAGAGATGCAGACACAGATAAAAGAAATATGACCATGCAAAGACAGAGGCAGAAATTGGGGTGATGCAACTTGCTATAAAACAGGAAACATCAAGGATTTCCAGGCAGTTGCCAGAAGCTTGGAAAAGGTAGGCAAAGACCCCTCTCTAGCGCCTTCAGAAGGAGAATGGCCTACCGACACCTTAATTTTGGACTTCCAGCCCCAGCATTGTGCAAGAATTTCTGTTGTTTCAGGCAACCCAGTTTGTGGTAGTTTGTTAGAGCAGCCCAAGGAAACTAATAGATAAAGACAGTTCAACATTACAAAAATTAATGAAATTCATCATACTAATAATTAAATAATAAAAGCTACATGATCATCTCAATATATGTGTAAAAAGCACTTCGCAAATTTGTGGTTAAAAACTCTCAACAAGTTAGCAAAAGAAGGATACTTTCTTAGCCTAATTGGGGGATCTTTAAAAATCTACAGATAATATCATAATTAGTGATGAGAATCTGAAGGCTTTCAGCCCTACCTCCATCCCCAAAGACCAAGGGTGGATGATCTTTGAGGGTGGAATATCTTTCTCTCTACTTTCTATAGTTTGGATGTTTGCCTCCTCCAAATAGCATGTTGAAATTTAATCCCCAGTAGTGGAGGTGGGGCCTAATGGAATATATTTGTGTCATGGAGTAGATCCCTCATGAATAAATTTATGCCCTTCGGGGGAGAGAGTGAATTTTTATTCTGTTAGTTCCCTCTAGAGCTGATTGCTAAAAAGAGTCTGTCACCTCCTCCCTCTTGCTTCCTCTTTCACTGTATAATCTCTGCACCCATCACCTTCCCTTTTCCTTCTGTGATGAGTGGAAGCAACCTGAGGCCTTTGTCAGAAGCCAAGCAGATGCTGCCAGGCTTCTTGTACAGCCTGAAGAATCATGAGCCAAATAAACCTCTTTTCTTTATAAATTACCCAACCTCAAGTATCCTCTTATAGCAACACAAAACGGAATAAGACAATACTTATATTTGACATAATTCTAGAAGTTATAGCCAGAACATGCCAGTTCAATAAAACAAGAAAAAAATAAAGGGCATGTAGATTAGACACTAAGAAATAAGAAGTAGGGACAGAGCAATATGGTGGAGTAGGACTCTTCGACAATCATTTACCCACAGAAACATCAACTTAGACAATTATCCACAACTAAAATAAGAAAATCAGGTGAAAGATCAAAGTACTTGGTCACAGAATCAGTAGAATCTGGTGGTATATTTCTCCCCAATTTCATCTCATTCTTTCTTAAAGTTTACTACTACCATTTCCACATTTTTTTATAATTGTAGTACATAAATGTTTGTACATCAACAGTTTACCATTTCCACATTTTTTTATAATTGTAGTACATAAATGTTTGTACATCAACAGTAAATAGTATTGTTTTACCTGTTATAAAATTATATAAATGATAACATACTAATTTTTTTATTTTGCAAATACATTTTTTACTCATTTATTTTTATATTGTTGAGTGTTGCAAGTTTTGATACAAGTGGTTTTGTTCATTTATTTTAGTCAGTCTATAGTATTTAACTGTATGAAAATACTATAAGCTATATGTCTGTTCTGTAGATGAGCTTTAAGTTTGTTTCCAATTTTTCACTATTACTAAAATGCTGCAGTGAAGAGTGTTTTACATTTTTCATTGTACACATGGGTAAGAGTTTCTCTAGGGCAGTGATTCTCAGTGTGTGGGCCCTAACCACTAGCATTAGTATCATCTAGGAACTTTCTATAAATGAAAATTATTAAGCCTAATCTCAGATCTACTACATTAGTAACTCTGGTGGTAGGGAGAGAAATCTGTGTTTTAGCAAACGCTCTAGTTGGTTCTGATGAAGGCTAAAGTTTGCTGACCCATGCTTAAACATATTTTATGTGTGTGTGTGTGTGTGTGTGTGTGTATCTTGACATAGAATTACTGTACTGAAGCATACACAGATACTTATTTTATCAGGTATATATATTATATAGTTCTTTACTTATTGATACTACCTACTTACACTCTAACCATCTGATCTATTTCCGAGAGCCCCTTTGTTCCATATCATTTCCAATATGTAGTATTTTCATATTATAAAAAATTGTCAATCTAGTATAGGGAATGGCATTTCCTTTGAATTTATATTTCTCTGATTGTAAGTAAAATGGAATATTTTTCATATACATGTGTTAGACATTTAAATTTTTTTCTTATGTGAATTGATAGTTCACATATTTCTTTTAAATTGATGGTTTTATCTTTTGCTAATTGATTTGTGAGATTTTCTGTATAATTTCAGCTATTTGTGTTATGTATATCTGTCCTTGGTGTGCTGCCTGTCTTTTCACTTTGTTAATGGCATATTTTGATGTTAAATTGAGTTTCTTACTCTACATTAGATTACAAACATTCCTCAAAGTCAACATATATAGATCTAATGCACTATGTGAGTATAGCTATGTTAGAATTTATTGAAGCATTCTCTTACTGATAGATGCATAACTCAAAATCCCAGCTGGAACAGATGGCACACTCATGCTGAAGATAATTTAATAAAGGGAATGTTTACAAAGGAGATGTAAAGAAGCAACAAGGGGCTAGTAACTCTAGGAAGTCAGTGTGCCCAGAAGCCTGAATGGGCAAGAGAAAGGAGCAGATATCAGAAACCAGAGAGACCAGCAGCAAGAGCGATTTCTAA
Source organism: Avahi laniger (assembly GCA_963575035.1). Classification (NCBI taxonomy): domain Eukaryota; kingdom Metazoa; phylum Chordata; class Mammalia; order Primates; family Indriidae; genus Avahi; species Avahi laniger. Next base: position 20,187 of record CAUYSK010051273.1, on the reverse strand, counting down.
CAGGAGATGAGATCTTTACTGGAAGGACATAACCAACCCATGGAAACCCAGCAGAGAAGTCTGGGAAATAAATACTCTGGGGTCCTGTTCCTTTTTTTCTTCCCCTCACTATCTAAACCTAACCGAAAGGGTCTCCCAGGATGGAAAGGAATCCCTGATGCAATTCCTACAGATCAGCCTTCCAGGCACAGAACAAGGGAGAAGAATAGAGAGAAAAGGGCCCTGGTGCTCAAATGGTAGAATAGCTACTCAGTTTTTAATTTTTATTCTTCATTACACAAGCAATGTTGCAATAAACACTCTTATTTATTTATACAGTGCATTGGTACTTTTATGTTGCATGATTGATCATCACATTTGGGATTGTTGGGTAAAATGTCTTTTCCCTTTTTTCTTTATCTCTCTTTGTTTAAAGAGATAATGTCACGTGTCTCCCCAAAATCTAGTGATGCAATGTATGGGAATGTGATATTTTCGATTTTGCTAATTATTTTTTAAATTTATGGGTGATGTTGACCACAGTTTATTGATTACTTACATTTTTTCTTCTGTAAATATCCTTCTCACACAGTATTTTCATTTTTAAATTAGAATGTTTCTTATAAGTGGGTAAGCATGTAGGTATGTCATTGATATTAACATATTAATTGCCATAAGAGTTGCACATATTGTCTTCTGGTTTATGGTTTTGCTTTATATTATGGTGATGAATGTATGGAAGAGGAATACTGAGAAAGATTATCTAATATGAATATGTTAGGTGATTTTGTTATCAATGTGAAATTTAGCTGTAGGTATCTCTAATTGGTATAGCATAGCTCTAGCTTACATTATTAAGTACAATAAAATATTGTGATGTCAATGAATGACACCAATTCAAATTCCATTAGTGCTATAATCTTATGCCTAGAAAAATAATGTCGAACTTTTTTAGAACTGAATGATCAAAGTGAAAAAGAAACTCAATGAAGTTTTCATATATGTCAAGAGGAAAGTATTATTGGTGTACCATTTTTCATCCTGAGAGCATGAATGCCAGAATAATTTGTTCTATAAATCAGACTTCAGTGTAATTCTCCTTTCAAAATGCAAACTACAATTGAAAGCTTAATATGGGAGTGGGAAGAAATTTTGTATTATTTGTGGAGTATCTCTTGTTCCATGGTCTTATCTGTAATTTTTACTGATGTCAACAGAAGTTATTAGTTTATTGATGTGGGGAAAAGAGACTGAAACACCTTATTACAAAGTAATAAAATAAGGTTAATTCGAAAAGAAATCCTGTTGAAGAAATAAGAGGTCAAGAATAGTTGTAAATCTAATTTTGTTAGAGTTAACACATTTCCTAGAACTACACTATATGTTTGCTTTTGAGATTTATAATAACCAGAGCAAATCAAAAAATATAATGGCATTGATAGCTCTTTATTTTGGATAGAAAGTAACTTAGCATGTATTCTAGAAAGACAAAGACTTTCCTGTGAAATAATTCTAAATAAGTTTGAGATAGACTTGTTCTATCAGGATTAAATGTTGAACATTGGCCCGTAAAAGTATTCCCATCTGTTTATATGCTCTGTGATTTCCTTCCTCAGTGATTCATAGTTCTCCTTGTAGAGGTCTTTCACCTCCTTGGTTAAATATATTCCTAAGTACTTTATTTACTTTGTTGCTATTGTAAAATGTATTGAATATTTGATCTGATTGTCTGCTTGACTGTTGCTGGTGCATAGAAATGCTACTGATTTGTGTACATTGGTTTTATAACTTGAGATTTTGCTAAATTTATCACTTAAAGGAATCTCTTGGCAGAGTCTTTGGGGTTTTCTAGATATAAGACCATATTATTAGCAAAGAGCAATAGTTTGATCTTTTCTTTTCCCATGTGGATACCCTTGATTTCCTTCTCTTGCCTGATTACTCTGGCTAGGACTTCCAGCTGATGGATTACCAGAATCAACATTGTTAAAATATCCACATTACCCAAAGTGACTTACAGATTCAATGCAATCCCCACCAAAATACCAATGTCATTTTTCACAGATCTAGAAAAAAATAAAGCCCAAATAGCCAAAACACTCTTAAGCAAAAGGAACAAATCTTGAGGTGTCACTCTACCAGACTTTAAGCTATGCCACAAAGCTATAGTAACCAAAACAGCATGGTTCTGGCACAAAAATAGAGACATAGACCAATGGAACAGAATAGAGAATCCCCATATAAAACCATCCACATATTGCCATCTGATCTTTCACAAAGCAGAAAACAATATACGTAGGGGAAAAGAATCCCTGTTCAGTAAATGGTGCTGGGAAAATTGGATAGCCACATGTAGAAGACTGAAACACAATCTATACCTCTCACCATTCACTAAAATTAATTCAAGATGGATAACAGACTTAAACCTTAGACATGAAACCATAAGCATTCCAGAGGAAAATGTTGGGAAAACTCTTCTAGATATTGACCAAGGCAAAGAATTTATGAAGACCCCAATGACAATCACAGCAAAAACAAAAATAAATAACCGGGGCTTGATTAAATTAAAAAGCTTCTGCACAGCTAAGGAAATAATCAACGGAGCGAATAGACAGCTTACATAATGGGAGAAAATATTCAGTTATACATCCGATAAAGGGCTAATAACAAAATCTACAAAGAACTCAAGCAAATCAGCAATAAAAATCAAACAACCCCATTAAAAAGTGGGCAAAGGACATGAACAGAAGTTTTTGAGAAGAAGATATAGATATGGCCAATAAGCATAAAAAAATGGTCAATGTCACTGATAATCAGGGAATTGTAAATCAAAACCACAATGAGATATTCCCTAACTCCAGTGAGAATGGCTTTTATCTAAAAGTCCCAAAACAATAGATGCTGGCATGGATGCAGAGAGATAGGAACACTTAGGTACTGCTTATGGGACTACAAACTAGTACAGCCTCTATGGAAAATAGTATGGAGATTCCTTGAAGAATCAAAAGTAAACCAACCATTTGATCCAGCAATCCCACTACTAGATATTTACCCAAAGGAAAAATAGTTATTTTATTAAAAAGACACTTACACTCAAATGTTTATTGCAGCACAATTCATGGTCGCAAAGATGGGGAATCAACCCAAGTGTCCATCAATACATGAGTGGATTAATAATATGTGGTATATGTACACCTTGAAGTATTTATTACCCATCCATAAAAAAATTATAATAATACCTTTTGTAACAATTTGCACAGAACTGGAGACCCTTCTCCTAAGTGAAGTGTAACAAGAATAGAAAAACAGAACCACATGTACTCACTATTGAATTGGAACTAACCAAATAGCACTCATGTTTATAATAGGAAGTAAAACTCAACAGAAATAAAATGGTGGAAGGGGGAAGAGGAGAATAGGTAAAATCATACCTAATGTGTACATTATATACTATCCAGGAGATTGGCACACTTACAACTTTGTCTCAAGCAATACAAAAGCAATCCATGCAACCAAAACAGTTGCACATATAAAAATAACATTTATTGGATGTCAGGCAGGGGGGAGGGGGAGGTGGAGGGGGGAAGAGGGGACAGGTATACGCATACACAAAGAGTGCAATGTGCACCGTCTGGGGGATGGACATGCTTGAGCATGCTTGAAGCTCGGACTTGGGGGAGGAGGGGGGGCAAGGGCAATATACGTAACCTAAACATTTGTACGCCCATGATATGCTGAAATAAAAGAAAAGAAAAAGAAAAAACATTTGTACCCCCATAATATTCTGAAATTAAAAAAAATTAACAACTTAAAAATGTATTTCCATCTCTATTCTATGTCTCACTAAAACTATGGAATTATTTAAACATTTCAAAAGGCCACCTTCTATTTATCTTAGGAGTATGTGTTAGTATGCCCTTGTTTTTGTGTAAATTACTTTTAAGCTAGCTCAATAATGTTGAGAATAAGACAGGATTAAGTGATCTCAGAAATATGCCGTGCCTACGTTCATCCAGTTGTTAATAAAATAGTAGAAACAAATATAAGGTGATAATTATTTAATGCTATAAATAAATTCTCAAATAAAATTTGTCTTATTGAAAATACGTATTATGCTCCTTTCTTTGGACATTTTTCAGCTTTTCAAATAATTTCAATGTTTGCATTTATAAAGACATATTTGGATATGCTAATTGGTATTTATTATCAGACAACCCAATAACCTGACAAGAAAGCATAAAAAGATTAGAGAAAAATAAATTTAATTCTGAGTAAAATTACATGGAAGGAGGTGAAGTAAAAATAAAAGGTAAACACATATGGATGAGGTGTGAAGATTAAGCATTAGTCAGAAAAAAAGGTGTTTATAAGCCAAAGGGGGAATAAAAACAGAATATTTGTACATAGTAACAGCCTATTCGCACTATATTTGTTAGTTGGCATTGTCTTTGATCATTGTTTTCATAATACTCCTTGATATACATGTAGAATAAGAAGAGAAGGAGGATAACATTATTCTTACTTATTATGTGTCAAACATTTTTCTTGATGATTTGTATGTGGTTATAACATTTAATCTTCAAATATCTCTATGAACTGTGTACTGTTATTATCCTCATTTTATGCAAAAAGAAATTTATACACAAAGAGGTTAAATCACTTGTTCAAGATCACACAGATAGCAAGTGGGAGAGCCTGAATTTGAGCTGACAATGTCTGACTCCAGAGCCTGGTGCCTTATTCACAATGCTATTCAGGTTTTTCAAGCAACCCTTCCCAGCCAGAGATTGTACTCTGTATTTCAATTATGTCCTCTTATTCAATGCTCATAACTCTGCCACTTGCATATTGCTATCATTATATTATAGAAGAGGAAATTAAATACGGGCCCTTCCTTTCTTGTCATAAAGCGTGTTGCATAGGCCATGAACCCTACTGAATCACAGAAAAATATTCCAGTATTCTGGATAACACATGGAATGGAGAGTGGAAAAAAAGAAAGTAAGTTGTAAGAGGGACTCCACTTAAATATTTTTAATTTGGACTAAACAACTAAACAGAGAAATTATTGGCCCAAGATAAGTAGGTTCTTCTTTGGAGTTTCCATAGCAATTCTGTATATATTACCAACATAGCACTTCAACCGAGTCACAGTGGTTTATTTATGAATCTAGTTTTTGTTATAAAATAGTGAAAGGACCATACTTTTTCCAATTATGAATTTCAGAATATGGTAAAATGTCTTGTATGTATAAGGTACTCTATAGTAGTGTTAGTTATTAAACATATGACTAATTGAATAAATTGATGAATGAAAACCTCTGGGATCAATAGTTCTTTGAGAAGCAATATTAGAAAAAAGAAATCGATATTCTCCATGATGTCTCTGTTGGATGTATTAGGTTTTTATACCCTATTATCTGCTAGAAATGGATAAGCTGGGTGGAATTCTTAATGGATAAATATAGTTCAAGACATTAAGGTTAACAAAAGTCTCTGAGTAAGGTCTGGTAACAACATGGGTGTATACTGGGAAATTACAACAAAGGTTGCCTTGTCTCAACCGGAAGAAATTATATATGAATGAAAGTGGGTAGAAAGCAAACAAAATGTGGTTCTCATGATTAGAATAAATACATAGTTTTCTAACTAGATGGAAAAGGCATTTTGGAAAAATTTGCCCAAGTGGATGCATACCAAAAGATGCAATATTGTATATGATTTCCCTGCGGAAATAAACTTGACACATTCTCTTACACAGGATATGAGGGGAGAATTAGATCAAATTATGGCTAATGTGGATTTCAATGTCATTTTGAGTAATGTTTATTCACTCATTCATTCAAAAACATTTAATTGAAGGACTATTTAGTCCTAAACATCATTCAGAGTGCTGGAGATACAATAGTGAACAAAGTAGGGAAAAATGCCTCATGATTTTAATTCTAATGGTGAGAAATATGCAATAATGACATGCATAAATAAAATATCAGAATGTAATATTATAATAGATGATATAGATAGAAATAAAGTAGAGAAAGGAGATAGGTGGTATTGGAAAGAAAAGGTGATTTTAATATTATTGGAGTATTCAGGGAAGGCTTCAGTGAGGAGACTTGTGAGCAAACCTGAAAAAGCTAGCAGATATCTGGGGAAGATCTATCAGGTAGAAAGATCAGCAAGTGCAAAAGGCCTGAGGCAGAAACATGGTATCTTTAAGGACAAGAAAGAAGACTAGAATGGTTGAAGTGGAAAGAACTAGGGTAAGAGAAGTAGGATATAAAGTCATGAAGAAAATGGAAGCCACATATAGTTGGTGCCTGAGGGAAAAATAAGTAAGGAGCAAGCCATCCTCTCCCTTTACCAGGAAACACCTGTGGAAAAGAAAAAAAGTTGGACTCATCAAATCTGATTGCAAAGATGTCAATAGCTGACTTTCTGGCAAACAAAGTGTCTGTATTTGTTCGTGACAGAGTCCTTGCTTATGGAACGTTTTCTAGTAAATCTAGTCTATTTAGGATTGTATGGGAGAAACAAACTTGGAATTGATGATTTATAGTGCATAGTTCTAGGGAAAATGTCATGAACTTGAGAATAAAGTAGCAAGGTTTCATTACTAAAATGGAAGGCTTTGAGGGAATAATGTAGCTGCATATTTTACTTAGAGAGTTCATGTTTTAATCTGCACCAGAGCAAATCCTGATGTAGTGAGAGACAACATGGGGAGCTGTGTCCTAGACCTCTCCCTGCTTTGCTTGTGCCTCACGATTACTTTTGTCCTTGAAAGTATTAGTAAAACATAATAGTGAGTAAGACCTCTGATCCACACATGTCTGATTTTGATAGTCTTGATCCTTTGTGTTATCTAAAGCCCTTAGCTACCATAAGGAATTTGGCTCTTTTTCTGAATAAAATGTGAAGTCATTGGAAAGTTTTGAGCAAAGAAGTAACATAATGTAATTTAAATTTTACAATGGAGAACAGACTCTGGAGTAAACACATAAAAGCAGGGAAAGAATATTGGAACTATTCAAGTGAGAGCTTATAGTAGTTTGAATCAAAGTTTTAGCAGTAAATGTGGTACGAAGTGATTGGGTTTTGGGTAGTACGGCATAGTTGCTATCAGGAATGGCAAGATTCACATTATAGCTCCATAGAAGAAATCTACAATCTACAAATTACAGCTCCATGGAATAAATCTCCATAGAAGAAATCTAAAAATACAGTGATTTCAGAGAAGTAAACAAAGCTATAAATGGTCCATAGTTATTTCATTATGGTCCAAGGGACAATAGATGATGTCCTGAAAGACAGCTAATGTAAGAAAACGTGGACAAATGTTAAAGTCCTATATGGGCAGGGGCTCAACTAGTAGTATTAATGAGGAGCAGATATGAAGGCAAATTCTGATCCTACGATAGGTTTGATTTCTCTTTGCCCACTTTCTGTTTTTGTGTGTAGGGAGATGGCATGGAGTAGATTGACAGACATGAATTTAAACGTAGAAGAAGCAGATCTACATTTAATAGTAAGGGAATTTATTTTTATTGAATATTCCATTGTGTGGATATACCATGATTTGTTATCTATTTATCTGTTGATAGACATTGTGATATTTTCAATTTTAGTCTCATAAATATAGCTCCTATTCACGTTTGTGTATAAACTTTTGTATAGACAAATGGAATTTATGGCCCTTTTCAAAATAAATGTTCTATTATTCTAGGACCTCTTCTTTTTTTGCATTTTTTTGTCCTTTAAAAAAGGCTTTCATTTTTGGTAACTATTTTAGATTAATTTTTCATTTTATAGCTAACTCCTCTCTTCTTTCTTCTGTACTATTTTTTCTGGGATGCACTGACTTTCCACGCAGTGAGAGAGTGCTTTCTATGCGTATAGGTAATTTGAAGATTTGAATCCTCTTTCTTTTAGTTATTCAGTGGGTATGGGGTTTGCCTCATTTGTTCTTCTTATTCTTTATCATTTTTTGAGGAGTATGTTGAAAGATTTGAATTAAATGGTCAGCATTACTTTGGCTACCAACTATAAAGGTGTAAAGAAGAAGAGTGTGATAGACACAATAATGCTCCCTCAAAGATACCAGATTCTAATTTCTGGGACTGTAAATATTACCTTATAAGGGAAAAAAAAGGACTTTTATGGATGTGATTAAGTTAAGCGTGTTGTGATGGAGCAGTTGATATGGATTATCCAGTTGAGTTCTAAAGGCAATCACAGTGCCCTTATAAGAGAGAGGCAGAGGAAGATTAGAAACACACACAGATGAAAAGGTGACATGAAGACAAAGCAGAGGGAGAGTTGAAGATTCTGGCCTTGAAGACTGCAGTGATAGGCCACAATCCAAGGAGTGCCACCAGCCACCAGAAGCTAGAAAAGACAAGGGACAGCTTTTCCCCTAGAACCTTCAGATGGAGCGTAGCTCTGATGACACTTTGATGTTGTCCCGGTTATACTGATTTAGGATGTCTGGCCTTCAGAACTGTGAGAGAATAAATTTGTGTTGTTTTAAGCAACCCAGTTATGGTAATTTGATATAGCATTCACAAGAAACTAATATATGAAGGATTTAGTTATTTAATTAACTTTACTAAGGCTCAAAGATGGAAAAGAAAATGCAAAAAGAAAAAAATCCTTAGAACTAGACATCAGATTTCTCTACCCTCAGTGACCACTCAACTTGTCCATTCTCAGGGTAATTATTGAAAATTTTCCTGCTTAGTCCACATGCTGGTATTCTATAACAGAGACACTGTTCTACTAGACAATATAGGGTCAACATATATTTACAAATTTTGCATAAATGTGTTCTCTTCTGGAATATTTTCTAAGTCCAATTCCTGCACCCCTACATCATCTCACTGTTTACACAAGAGCCATACAAAACAAACCAATACGAAAAGGTTGCACCATGGTTATCTCTGCAGAGAGTCACCCTTCCCCTGGTGAAGTGAGCTATCAACATCACATGTAGAATGATGAACTTAATAATCTGACACACCTGTACTTGGATTATGTTAACAGCTCAGGTCTTCTTTAAGTAAATGAACAATTAGGTGATACAATTTTATGCTTAAGAAATCAGCTTCCATTAGGATCAAGTAAAAAATTTATCTCAGAGATAAATTCCATTTTCTACTCTTACAACCAGTAAGAAATTGAGAATATTCTAGTTTAACACCAGAGCAGCCTAGCACTATAAGGAGAAATATCCCACTGCTTTTTTTCTTTCTTTAATTTACTCATGATAAATTAGTAGTTGAAGAAAAATGAGAATAAACAGATTTGATTGAAGCAAAAACAGAAAGTCTTGTGTGCGTGTATATATATATATATGTGTGTGTATGTCTAGATATAATTTCTATTTATTGATGGTTTTATTTATAAAGAAAATCTCAAAAATATAATGGGAGAAAATAAGATGTGGCTAACATGCAAAAAATTGAGCAATAGTTCCAAAATATTGTAAATATGTGGGAAAATATAATCATCTAGTCTTTAAAAATAATTTCTGATTAGGTAGTATGTTGAGTCTATTCTTTGGTTATCACAAAAAACTCTCCAAAGGAGAAAGAACAATTCATCATTTCATGGACAGAAAAAATAAAGCTCAGAGTTATGTTTTGTTTGATAAGGGGGCACCTAAGATCACAGAGTGCCCTGCCTTCCTTAATACCCATTTCTAATACATTTTTCACTTTATAATACAATGTCTTCTTGTGACAGGTTAGATTTAGCAGTACTGACATCATGAATTCATTTGAGGAGAGAAAACAATTGGAAAATAATTCAAAATTAGTGCCAATGCATTGAATAATGTGTTAAAATTATTGATCATTTTGAAATTAGGTTAAAACTACATTTTGGAAAAATATGCAATTTTCAAGTTTTAACTAGCCTCCAAATATTTGATCCTGTAGGAAATTATTCAATGTTAACTCAGTGTTAACTCTAATTTCAATGTGAGTTCAAGTATACACAATAATAACAGTTAGTAGAAGTAGTATTTTTCTTATTAATATTACAAAGCAATATATTTTATGAAATGAATAATTTTATTTCTAGGCTGAATGCTTTGCTATAAAATGAGTATTCAATTACCTTTTCCATCTTTATGCACAAATTAAACTGAATTAAAAATAAATACAAAAAATATGAACTCAAAGTAAAGATTTGTTAGAAGTTAGGAACTACAGACAGATTTTCCAAATTTCTTCTATGCTTAGTAAGGCCAAGAAACCCGGGTAAGAGAACTGTAGGGAGTGATTTACACCTCTGCTGTGATTCAGTGACTGTAAGTGTTAATTGAAGTTTCTCTTTGTGAGTATAGAATACCAGATCAGAAAGAATATTTTGCCAATAAGTACTGGGTATTGTAATATTACTCTTAAAGGGAGTAGCGTGTTTTACTTCTTGACATTTATCCTATTTTCTTTAGTACTTCTAAACAAATAAAAAGAGGATATCACAGCAGCTATTGTACATATAAATAAGATATATGTTCTTAGTCATAGTCTTTCAGTCAACAATGGAAAAGTTTATTTTCTTATGTGTTTCATTTCTGCTTTGAGAAAATAAACTGTAGCTTTGCCTGTGGTCTAGAACTAAACTAAAGAAATCTGTATCTTGCCTGAATATGAGAACATTCATCTATATATTCAATAATTAATTCATTTATATTTTATTCAATTATCAGTTACTGATTACCTATAATATAGCAAGCAGTCTTCAAAGCTCTATAAATATAAATGGGCAAGCTACAGTCCCTATTCTCCAGGGATTGAGTTTATTATGGCAGGCAGATAAAGGAAACCAATTCTATCGCACAGAGTGCTACATCAGAGGTGTATTTGGTTTGATAAAGAAGCACCAAGGAGAAGCTTTCAACTTAACCCGGATGTTTTAGGAAAAGTCTCTCAGAAGAAGTGAGGTTTTTATATTTCATAATAGTATTGATTTTGTCATCAGCACCACCTATGACTTATTTTGTAGGAAATCTCATTTTATGAAATTCTTCTACTAATAAAGAGCTGATATCCTTGTGTTTTTCTATTTCAGAAGAAATTGTTTCTTATCCAATGCTCACGTTTTAAAGGATGATCTGTGGTAAATGAGAACTGAGAAGTAGAATTACTCATAGGATGAGCTCCTGTCTACCTGTGTTCCCATATATGCTTGATAAATGAAGACAGGAAAAGATTTCCCATGTAAGTGATTTTATATTTCATGTTATTTTATTTTTGTTCAATTTTATGGTAAACGTTTTTATATACATGTTCAATAGAAAAGGCAGCTCAGCCACGACAGTATTCATCACAGAATATCATTATGTTTAAACATCAAAATAATTGCAAAAATGATTTTAAAAATTGAAATCTAACATGAATTAATAATTCTAATAAAGATTTGGAAATTTCATACTAATCATTATCCCTGCTGTCAAAACTTCTTGAGTAAAAAGAAATAGTATTCAGTACTATGTACAAAGCCTTTTATTTGCCCTTTGTTGCATAATGGTGCCCTCAACAATCATTCTATACATGCATTTTCTAGTACCTTGTTCAACATTTTGTTCATGTATTTTAGAGAAGACAGGAAATTAGGTATAAACCATCTCAATTTTCTGATGTTCACATCTATAAACATTAATGCTGTAGGTAGTCACTTCCTTTACTCTGATAAGATGTCTCTCATGTCATGTTCAAGTCAACTCTATCAATTTGGATTTTGATTTTACTTCCTCTCTATTCCTGGGACTTTACTATCTCAGTTATCCCTTCTTTCTGCAGAATCTTAAAGTTTTCTCTCTTTCTCTTTTGACTTTTTTCCTTTAGCATATGCTATATTTTGCATGTTTGTTGCCTCCAAACCTCATGTCAAAATTTGATCCCCAGTATGGGAGCTGGAGCCAAAGGGGAGGAGTTAGATTCATGGGGGTAGATCACTTGTGAGTGGCTTGGTGCCATCCTTGCGTTAATGAGTAAGTTCTCACTATATTAGTTTTCACTATATTAATTCTCTCTGGTGTTACAAAGAGCCAGCACCTCCCTCTCCTCTCTCTTGTCTCCCCTCTCACCATGTGATCTCTAGACATACCAGCTTCCCTTCGTCTTCCACAATGAGTAAAAGCAACAGGAAGCCCTCACCAGAAGCAGACGCTGGTGTCATGCTTCTTGTATAGCCTGCAGAAATCTGAGCCAAATAAACCTCTGTTCTTTGTAATTACCCAGCTTCAGGCATTCCTTTATAGCAACGCAAGTGGTCTAAGACAGCATGTAAACATTTACATTTTTTCCATACTAACAAAAATCAAAAAAAAAAAATCACTTAACCCTAAATGCATGCCTCTGATTACAATCTGGTTACTTCTCTTACACTCTCATAAAGCTTATCTACTTTTGCAGTCCCTATATCCCCTCTTCTGACCATGGGTAAGTCTCTGCTGACGGCCATACTGCCAAACCCAGCATTATAAAAATGTGACTCTCTCTTGCATTTGGCACTTGTAATCATTCTCTCTTAAATGAATTGTCTCTCTTTTAAACTTTAATTACTTGGTTACTGAGACAGCTTCACATTAATCACTGTAGTAGCCTTCCAACCCTTCTCCAAAATTTTGTACTTATACTCATCACCTGTATCTTCTCCTGAGCTACAAGAAGAACTTAACTAAAATCCAAATCTTATTATCTCACTCCACTGATAAAATCCATCCAACTCTTCTCATCATCTGAAGGATAAATTTCTAATATCTTAAATTGGAATGTTGAGTAGTCTCTCTTGATGTGACCCTACCTATCTCTCCAGCCTCACCTCTTCATTTTTCTTATATTTCTGACGCCTTAAAAAGTTTTTGGTGTTCCCAGATTGAATCTTCGATTTATAATTTTTCTCAGTCAAACACTCTCCTGAATAACCCTATCTGCCCTTGGGATTTCACCTCTTTGCCAATCATTTCATAGTCACCTCAAATTCACAGCATCAAAAAATGGAATAGTCTCTTACCATCTAAATATGTTCCTTTTGGTTCATTTTTTTTCACTAATGTATTTGTCAAGGTAACTTACTTTTCTAACAAACAAATGTCAAATTAAATAAAATAAAGTTCAATATAAATCAATACTTGAACATGTAACTGTTCTGAGTTTTGCTTTTCAGAGTCATTCAGGAATGCAGACTCCTTCTACTAAGCTCTATGCCCTACCCTAGGATCTTGGAGTACTTCTCAGAACCCCATGCAGATGAATGAAGAGAATGACATCAAGACTGAAAAATAAAGTCTTTATGATCCAGGAACAGAACTAGCAAATCACATTTCTAACCATATTCCACTGGACAGCACATAGTTATAAGACCTGCAGTAGAAGCTGCATAACATCGCTCTTTCTATGAGCCCTGGAAGAAAAGTGAAGAGGTATGCTGAATACATAGAATCTTCTTGCTCTAACGTCTGTGTTACAAATAGTCTTACATCTTTTACTTATTAAATAAATCTCAAATCTGCTACCACCACCACCCTTACCCCAACTGATTCCATTCTTGTGGGTCAGAACTCAAAATTTCTCAGGAGAACCACTGCAGTAGTCTCCAAACTGCCTTCCTTGTCTTCCAGTTTAACCCCTCCTGTCTATCATCTACACAGCCGTGAGAACAATCAAAGCAAAATTAAAACTTCATATATCAAACATCCCCACTTAAATCCATTTAGTGACTTCCCATCACATACCAGGTAGAAATATCATAGAGTGGAAAATAAGGTTCTCCTGACCTGAAATTTACGTTTTACATCAGCCTTAACTCTGGCAATGCATTGTTTTCCACTTTATGTTCAACTAAGGGTAAAACATTTCCAGACTCTGAACACACTTCATCCGGTGTCTTTGTTCATTCTTTTTCCTCACCTGGAACACCTTTCCCATTCTTACTCCATAGCCCTTTAGGATAATGAGGTGCCTCTCATTCAAACTTGTATAATCTCTGCCACCTTTGTCAATCAGCGATTTACTGAACTGTGCACAGCAATCTATGAGAGTGACTAAATAATTCATTAAACTTTGAGATCCTTAATGACAGGAACTATGTCTTATGCATTTTTCAGTTTGAATACCAGTAGAATCCGCGGCACATAGTAACCATCTATAAATGTGCGCCAAATGAGTAAACTGCTCCTAAGCAGAAACTTACTTTGAACCTTAGTTCCTGTGCCTGTGTCGCTTGTACCCTGCAATGTCTTGCCATTCACTTTCATGGGACTAGTTCCAGTCTTCCCTTAGTCCACTGGCTGTAGTTTTATTTTACATCGCCAGATAACAAAATAATAATTATTGCCCTATTAAATTCTCCATTTTGCACCTGATCTATATGATTAGAGATCTTGATACCATATGAGCTTCATATGACACCTGGGCACTGTATTATAAACTCAGGGAAGCCCATCTAAGTTTTATGGAATTTGCCCTTTACCAAGTCAGCTAGCTTCCTGTAACCCATACCTGTCTTGTTCAGGTACTTGCTTCTGTTTTGTTCATCCAACTTCAGATATCACCCTGTGCTTACTTAAGTAACCAGTAATGACCAACAACCAAGGCTATTTCATATTCTAACAATAGACTCTTAAAAGATGTACATTTCTACCACATAGTGGGATCAAGAATATAGCCATGATGACAGTACAAAACAATACAAAGAAATGCAACTGGAACAAAGAAGAATGTGGACAGAAATCTGACTAGAATTTCCTGTTCTTCAGTGAATTGTAAAATTATTGGTGACATTTGTGAGCTATAATTTACAAAGCAGCTCAAAAAGTATTGAGAATGAGCATGCTGTACACTCAGTCTTCCTCCATTAAGTTTTGGTCTCATTTCAAAGTGGTAGAGACAAAGCTTCTTCTAATAGCTTGATTGATAACTTTCAGTTTATGATTCAATACAAAGTACATTAGTTGCACTTATGCTTCACAAAGAGTACATTAGTTTTAATTGTTCAGTGCCATTGACTTAAGTTAAATTATTGGAAAAAAGGAAACAATTGTATAACTTAGAACACCAGGATGATTAAATAAATACTGTTTAGAGGTTAAGAACCTAGAATTGCTGAAGTTTAACTTGATACCTTTTCTAACATGTAAAGGGAGACTAGAAAGCACTAAAAAAATCTAATTTTGGGGATACTATGAGAAACTATTATTTACTATGTTGTTCACTTTTAAGAGAATATTTATAGAGTTTGAGAGTTTTTTTCCAGTAGAAAAAAAGAAAGCAAAATCATATGTATATAATTTTTTTCTTTTTCAAACTATAAACTTGATAATTTTATATTTGGTTAACCATAATAAACAAATCTATATTTTGACAAAATAGAGTGTGCTTCAACTCAAAAGACAACAAATCCATTTCCCAGGTGAAGCATTATAGTTTGGCCAGTCCCTAATAGTGGCCATTTATCTGTCAATTATGTCTACAAATATATCTTACGAAATGTATAAGTAAATCATTTAAAACCCATATGAACCAAGGTGCATTATTTTATTTTATAAATTACAAATTCATAGAGATAAATAATCATTCTTGAATTAATCAAAAAGTAGAATATAAGAAAAAATCCTGTTTGATGCTACAATAAAAAATTACTTCATTAATGATAACTCTTGCTGTTAGGAAATAATTTATCAATGTCAGTGTTTTTGAATCCCAAATAACCGTAATGGTTCAGAAAATGTTCCATCATTGTCTATTTCTGTACTCTCTAAACACACAATCACATGCACCCTAAAATATAGGTTATTCGAAGGAGTTGTTCTGAATTCAGAAAACATATCCTTATGTAATTGCTGCAGAATGACCAACAGAAGAACATTTTACACACACCATAGCTAAACTAGAATTACTTGAGGTCCTTAAAGACTCTTTGAGCTCCAGGGGTTTGAGGGCAAGAGAGGGGAAGGTGGAAACTGTGCTGAACCGCCAGAGATTTTATCCTAATATGAAGTTGGAAAGGAAAAGGGAGGCTCTGGGGTTTCTGGTGATCTTCATAACAAAAATAACAGACAATTGTGAATAGTATTATTATTATTATTTTCACAAACATCAAATATTTATTTACAAGGCTTCATAAAGTTCTTCATAGTATAGTCCAGGTGTCACCTTCTCCATTAAAGCTTCCCGGCTCTCCCAGCCTCAGTTTGATCAATAGTGATCTTCTGCATACTTCTATAACAATAATATTTTATGAACACCCACCTTACTTATCACTAGATTGAACTAAACTTCTAGAAGGTTTTTTCTTTCCTCATACAGTATGAGCTCCTTATGAGCAGAGGCTGTACCTTTTTCACCCTTGTATCCTTTCCACTAATACCAGCACTACTGCCTCAGCGTGTAGCTCCAGGGCAGGCATCCAATACGCACATGCTGAATGAATGACTGAGAATATTAGATGTACATCAGGCTGATCAGCTTCTATTTAATCACGGACTGTGGATAATGGAGAGTCGAAAAAGAAGGCGTTGGCCGGGCGCGCGGTGGCTCACGCCTGTAATCCTAGCACTCTGGGAGGCCGAGGTGGGTGGATCGTTTGAGTTCAGGAGCTCGAGACCAGCCTGAGCAAGAATGAGACCCCCATCTCTACTAAAAATAGAAAGAAATTATCTGGACAACTAAAAATATATATAGAAAAAATTAGACGGGCATGGTGGCACATGACTGTAGTCCCAGCTACTTGGGAGGTTGACACAGGAGGATTGCTTGAGCCCAGGAGTCTGAGGTTGCTGTGAGCTAGGCTGACACCATGGCACTCTAGCCAGGGCAACAGAGCCAGACTCTGTCTCAAAAAAAAAAAAAAAAAAAAAAGAAGGCGTCTTATTCAGATTCCTAGTTGTTTCCCAAGGTGACAAGAAATGTAGCAGATGTAAAAGAAAAGATTTTATAGTATAAAAAAAAGCTATAAAATGAGCTATAAGGTTGACCATAAATACCAGTTAATACAATAGTTGGCCACAGGGAGACATGAGGGAATAATGTGGGGAGTGGAGAATATATTCCCTGGCTCAAGGGTGTGCATCTCTCAATTCCAATCTATTGTGACAATGAGGAAATATGGGCTCATATCATTAGATGTGCCAATTTCCAAGAAGGGCTAAAAATTGATCATTTAGATGACATATCACAATTTTAATTTGTTAACTTAAAAAAAAACACATATAATGTGAACCAAAGGGGGGGGGGAAATGTTCTCTGTCAATCCGGAACACAGGCCACCAGAGTTTTAATCCCTTCTGAAATGCTGTGAGCTGGTTTGATAAATCAGAATTAGAACTTTAGGGAGTTGATTTTCAACCCAGGTAGGAGGCTGTTTGAATATCCAAGGCTGAAGCACAAGTATATTCAAATTCATTTCCACAAAGTAAGTCCAGAAGCATGGCTATAATGGCCTATATACAATAATTTTATACTCTTCTACTGCATTGTCCATATTTTCATCTCCAGGAAAGGGAGAATACAATGGCACTCAGTTCAGGCATCGGGATCTCTACATTTCAAATGTACTGCTGTTTCCCCTTTACTTGGATCATTGTTACTGAGTTAGTATATCCTACTACATTTTCCACAATTCTTCACCACTTTTTTTCCGCCCAACCTGTTCTTTTTTTCACCCTTCCTAGAATCTGACAGGCCACAGAAACATCTGATTTCAGAGAGATGCTCACATTCTGTACTGATGCCATCTAGAAATGTAAATGCCCAACGTCACGCTGCTAAGTGGAGAAAGGTAAGAAATCTTTTAGACTGTTTTGAAAAGACAGATATGTTTTCTTTTCAACCAATGTCTCTGTTACTTACTTTTGGTTCCATCTGCACGAATCAAAATGCAATAAAATTCTTGCCGATATTACCGGACGGAATGTTTACTCAAAATTTGACACCAATAAGATTGCAAGGAATACTGAGGGAAATCTTCCAGAAGAGTGCCAATGACTCTGAATACAACTGGATGGATTTGAACATAAATATTGAACAAATAAGTGAATTACTAAGAGAAAATTAAACTACTCTCTTGCAGATTGATGCTATTACAGCAATGCAAAGACAAACAGATATATTTAAGTTAGGCTTAAGGCTTAGTCTCTTCACAACTGTCATCAGAAAGTATGTATTAAATTCTTTTTCTCAAATTATTTCATGATATGAAATATTCGTTCACATTTTGCCAATGAAGCATCAATATTTGAGACAAAATATTAAGAAAATTTGAATTAGATAAAACAAAATTTAGTCACTCCAGAAGTAACAGAATTTTTTAAAACTAAATGTGAGTGTAATCAGACAATCCTACTTTCCAACTACGGTAGAATGTAGTTCTATCTTAAATATATGCAGTTGAAGACTGTGTTTGGATTATTTACTGCCTGGGATTGATATAAAACTGGAATATTACAATGTGTCATATATGTGGCTAATCCAGTTGCAAATCATTAAGCCGTTATTTAGTAATTAGCAGTATTCCTATGAAAGGAATGAGATACATGCATCATTTATTTTCAATACATCTTTAAATAATTAGGATAATATGCAACTTGATCTATTAAACTACTAATTAAATACAAAACACTTAATATATACCAGAGAGTTGTGCTCTAAAATTGCATAACAGTCCATTATGTGGCCATTTTCCTCACTGTCTCTTCTTCCAAAGCATGGGAGAGTAATCCCATATAGTACATTCAAGGACGAAGGGATAATAAAAAACAATGAATGCCACAAAGAAGTCCTGGGTTGGTCAATAGTCTAGGCAAGTAGAAAAATCTAATTTGTGTTCTACCTCCTTTCCAAGTCTCTATTTTCTGTCTCTGAAGATGTGCATAATTAATAAAATGGTCCCAAACAGCCAGAGAAAGGAAAAGGGAGCAGTTTCAATGCCTAGAGTATTGAAAAATTGGAAATAGAATATTTTTAAAAAATCAAGGAGCAATTTTCCCAAGTTGCAATTCGGGGAGTCTGTTTTCATAAAGATTCACCTAACTGGCAAGAAATCAAAGTAATACATTCTTGTTATTCTTTTCTAATTTAGCTATAATGTGCTATCAGATGAAACTATATCACTTTATTCAGAATTTATAGTGATAAATTCCTTATTCTCTTAAATTTAGCATTGTCTACAATATCAAATTCAACATCATACATTTGTCAAGACCTTCGCATATGAGCTCTTGCTTCTTTTAAAATAATAATGATGATGGTGATAAAAATAATGGGTAACATTTTTGCTAGACGTTGTGCTAAATGTATCACGTTATCTCATTTAATTTATTGTGGTTAAAAAAAATGAGGAAACTAAGGAAGCAAGAGACAACCTAACTTGGCTTGAGTTTTACTGTTTCTAAATTCAAGGTTATGTGTTCAGAACTTGTGTTCCTAACCCTCTCATATATGTTTCAAACTTCACAATATTCCAACACTTCTCAAAATCCCCCCTATCCTCTCTCGAAACTAATCAGAACAAACTTCTCCATGTACCTAGTATTGACTTAGTTATTCTTTACTTTGGGCCTTAGTCCATGTTGCTTTCTCTCTTAGAGTGTGTTTTTTTGTCACTTAGCTAAATATCCCTCTTCTTTCAAAGCCTGAGTTTCCTGTCTTCTCATCTACAGATGTTCCATCCCAAGTGCACACCTCAGATATAGAGTCATTCATACATACTCCCATAGTGCTTAGTGTAGAGATGCAAAGATGATTATGCCTCAATCAATATATTTCCTGAAAGTATTAATAGTAAAGATGCAAATAATCCATTGTAAAACAAAGAAAGTTGTCATGAACATTTGATTTCTTGTTATAAAAGGTAGGTTTCCTGCCAGACATATTTTCTGTGCCAAATTTTCTATCACCAACAAAATTTTCAAAAAGATTTTCATTCATTTTCTGACTGCCCTTGGCCTATGTCTGAATTCTTTATTAAGAGCTTCCAAATTTAATATTTTATTTTTTTTTTTTATTTCAGCATAATATAAGGGTACAGATGTTTAGGTTACGTGTGTTGCCCTTGCCCCCCTCCCCCCCTCAGTCCAGGTTTCAAATATGTCCATCCCATTGCGTGGTGCACATTGCACTCTCTGTGTACACATATACCCGTCCCCTCCTCCCTCCTCCCCCCTCCCCCCTGCCCAATATCTAATAGATGTAATTCTTATAT
>CAUYSK010051271.1:0-58391 GCA_963575035.1 Avahi laniger | reverse complement strand
CTCATTTTAGTTTTGTTTTTTTTTTCTTTCTTTTCTTTCTTTTCAGATTTTCTTTTTATGTTTGTCTTCATTTCTTCCTTCCTTCCTTCCTTTCCTTCCTTTCTTTCTTTCTTTCTTTCTTTCTTCCTTTCTTCCTTCCTTCCTTCCTTTCCTTCCTTTCCTTTCTTTCTTTCTTTCTTTCTTTCTCTTTCTTTCTTTCTTTCTTTCTTTCTTTCTTTCTTTCTTTCTTTTTTTTGACAGGGTCTCACTCTGTTTCCTGGGCTAGAATTCCATGGCATCATCCTAGCTCACAGCAACCTCAAACTCCTGGGCTCAGGTGATCCTCCTCCCTCAGCCTCCCAAGAAGCTGGGACTATGGGCAAATGCCACCATCCCCAGCTTATTTTTCTGGCTTTTGTAGAGACGGGGTCTCGCTCTTGCTCAGGCTGGTCTTGCTCTGGCCTCAAGAGCTCCTCCTGTCCCCACAAGGTGCTAGGATTACAGGTATGAGGCACTTTGCCCGCCGGGCACTTTTCTTTGTATGTATTATACGTCCATAAAATATTTTAAAAGTAAATATAAATAACAACCTATTAGATTGGGGTGGGGGGGGGGAAGTAAATATAAAGTATCTGTGTGCCCGGACCAGCACTTCTCAAACTTCCACGTGGCTGCAGATCGCCCGGGGGCTTGTTAAAGCACATTAATGGTTCTGCTTTCCCAGGTCTGCGGGGCCTTGCATTTCTAACATGCTCCCGGACTGGGCCAACCTTGAGCGGCTGCATGGTAAGCCATTCAGTGTCCTTCCCTAGGAGAGCCTGGGAACCTGCGTTCTTAACAAGCACCCACATTATTCTTAGGCAAGTTTGAAAAACACCAATGAAGTTCCTAATCACCTGACCAGCTAGCAAGGAGTTCCATGGGAGTAACTTTTTCTTCAGATGAAAAAGTTGGCTTCAGGGATTTCAGAAACAGCTTTTAAAAAATAATTTTTAAAACATCAGCAG
Source organism: Avahi laniger (assembly GCA_963575035.1). NCBI lineage: Eukaryota > Metazoa > Chordata > Mammalia > Primates > Indriidae > Avahi > Avahi laniger. The sequence goes on along the minus strand of CAUYSK010051271.1, from coordinate 57,405 downwards.
GAGGAGGACCTGGCCGAGGGCAGGGAGCACGTTCTCAGCCAACAGTGGCAGAGAGCAGCAGGAGTCTGCTGGGCGCTGCACACACCTGCCTGAAGGAAGCAGAAGGAAGGACAGGGGGTGGAGGGCAGGGCCCTGGAGGGCACGGCTGGGGGAGTCCCACCGACCAGCTCAGTGCCCCAGAGATGATGGAGACTCCGCCGATATCCTAGGACCAGCCGGAGACCAACAGGGACCTTCCAGCGCCCAGTGTGCGTCTCTCAGCATGGTCAGGAGCTGGGCTTAGTGTCCTCAGCGCTGGGGCCTCCAGTGTCTATGCTTGATTTGCTTCTGGTTTCCTGCCCGAAGACAGTGCTGCACATGCAAAAATCAGCCCACAGGGACTGGTGTGGGACTAGAGACCCAGAACACCTTCAGGCGTTACAAGAGGTAGGCAGTCCTTCAGGACATGTGGGTCCACGGGCAGGTGCTGCGACAGCTGGCAGGCACAGTGGCAGGGCCACCATCCGCCACTGGTCAGGCCATGTGCTGGGCAAGCATCTCCCAAGCCCATGTCTCTTCTTGTGATGGGCCTTCCACTAACACACCCTCTGGCCTCCCGTGGCCCTTGACTCCTTTGCCTCCGGGCAGGGGCTGTGGCTCCCACTGGCAGCCTTGAGAAGCACATCTGGTGGGCATGCTTAGGGCTGCAGAGCCTGTAGAAAGCTGTCACCTGTCAGCCCGCCTGTGTTTGGGCGCCTGCATCTGCGAGATTCACAGACCAAGTCGGCTAGAGGTGCTCAAGCCGTGTCCTCAACTTACCTTTCCTGGGACAAAAGGCGACAGTCTGCAGCCCCTGTTAACTCATTACTGCATTCCCAATGTATTCAGCACCCAGGTGAGGAGGAGGGGTGCTGTTTATTGGAGCCCTACTCAGAGACCCTAATATAAGGTGCAAATGAAAGTGGGAAATGTAAATGTCCCAATTTTCTACAAGACAGCTCCAAGAAACTTCAGTCTGCAGAAGCTGGCACTCATGCCCGACAGCAAGCCCCAGAAGACCCCTCACTCGCCACCTCCTCCCATCCAACCCACCCTCCACCCTGCATTTCCAGAAGCATCGTACCCCTCCCGTGGGTGGGACCTGGCAGCTGCTCCAGGTCGCTGCCTCTGCCTCCCCCTCCCAGACTCCCAGCAGGTGCGCTAGTCCTTCCTCCCGTGACACCACAGACCCCTCCAGGACTCTGGTTCTCCACCGCGCAGCCCAGTCAAAAGCTTCCACTGCGAAGTGTCCTAGGCTGGGACTGCTCAACTTCCAATGTGCATTCGAATGACCGGGCTCTTGTTCACAGGCAGGCTTTGATTCCGCAGGGCTAGGTGGGCCCGACACTCTGCATTTCTAACTGGTGCCCAGGCTGTGGGTCCCGGACCCCACTCTGAACAGTGAGGCCCCAAGTGACTACAAACCTGGTGACGCCTGTTCCTTGCTTGCTCCTTGGGTAAAACCAGTGCTCCATAGGGCCAGGCCCTGCCTTCAGGCCCCAGCTCTTCTCAACCAGATCTGGCCAGACACCCCGAGCGGCCGCCAGATCTCCCAGAGCCGCTGGCACTGTCTCCAGGTCTCTGCGCTCGCTGCTCCCTCCACCTGCCTCCTCTTCAGCCCCCTCTGTTCCTGCTCACCCCTGACACCCAGCCCAGCCTTCCAGTGGGGCCAGGTGCTCTTGCATCTGTGTCCCTGCCACGCTGTAGGAAATGCCCCTGTGGCCTTGGCCATGTGATTCCATGATGGTTTGTGGGCACCTGGCTCCATCTGACTGGACTGTGAGCGCCCGCGGCCATCTCAGCAGCCGTCCCCAGATAACAAGCGCTCGCTCCCTAGTGGTTTGTGTTGGTCCCTAGAGGTTTGTGTCGGGATGTGATTCCAGGGGACAGGTCGGGGTGGAGGAAAACAGGGAAGAAGGGAAACCTGAGCAGGGCATGTTATCAAGCTATTTACACTGGGTGACAAGGACTCTCTGAGATGGAGACACACCTCCTGCCACCCTGGTCAAGGTCTGCCAGGGGCATGCTGTCCCATCGTATCAAGGTCAAGATCTGTATGCACTCCAGAGCAGACGCCCGTCCCACATAGAGTTGGTGGGGAAACAGAGCAGGAAACAAAACTTATCTGGGCCACTGAAGCAAAGCGCTGCCTGCCGCCTCCTGTGTGCCACCAGGTGCCGGAGCAGGGCGGAGGCAGAAAGATAGGCCAGGAGGACACCAGGTGGGGCCCAAAGCTCGACAAGGCAGGATTGCAGCTCATCTCAGGTGTGGCCCAGAACGGGGACTGCCTCACCTGCACGCCACCAGCTGCAGCGGGGATGCAAGAAATGAAGAAGGAATGAATGAATGGAACAAATGCCTCCTTTCTTTCGTGGATACATCCATCATATTGGTATCCCAGGAAACAATCATCGCTGAGCAGCCAGAACCATGACACCCTCTCGCACAGGAGCAAGCGACGCGGAGGAAGTGACAGCTCCGCACTCCATAGCCCTTGGAGAGGCAGCCTCAGGACGGAGGCGGAGGACCAGGTCAGTCTCGGCCACTCTGCCCTCTCTCCCACGCCCCATCCAAAGCCGACAGCCGTTCCTTGACAAAGACTTAGAAGTCTTAGAGATGCTTATCAAATTACAGATGCAAATAAAATAAAAGCTGGAAGAATATCAAATATCTTATGGGCAAGGCCTAAATTAAGAAGAAAAATACACCTGGTAGGGAACACGGAAAAGAAAGGACCCTGCAAAACTACGCTATGCCTTGGCCAGGAAGCCGGGGGGGACCGGCTGCCCCAGAGTCCGTCGAGCCCGTCTGCGTGCGGGCGTGGGAACCGCCGGGCAGGCGTGTGGGCAGCGGCATGCGGGCAGGGGCACAGGAGGTGGGCTGGCCCGGGTAGGTGCGCCAGGAATGCTGCAGGTCCGGGAGCGTCAGACGCCAGAAACACAGTAGCAGAAGCGGCACTGCCTTAAAAAAATGCAAATGTGAATATGTGAAATGAAATACACATTCTTTAAAAATTGCTTCCTCTCGAGTTTGACTTCGAAGAGCATTGTCATGGTGTCGCCCACTAAACCTGGCCAGCATCCCCTGTCCCCCCTCTCCCGGAATGACAAGAGAAGTTTGAGCACTCAAGCCCGGCTCCCAGCGCGGGATCCTCGGGGCTCTAGGACAATTCGTGGGAGAGCCAGAGGGTCCCTGGCACCTCTTATCAGCAAACGCCTGACTCTTGCCTGAATTTTGTTTTTCGCATTAATCCAGACACTTTGGTGTATAGATTTTCTCCTTTTCCTATTCCTCTCGATGTGGTTCCCTTCTTACATGGGACCTTATTTATCAAAGTCAACAACATATAAATCAGAACAAGTAAAAACCCAAGAGCGGATCAAAACCAGTCAGGAGCAGGCCCTGGCAGTGGACATCACCTGGGGAAGCTGGTGATGTCTTAGGTGACACTGGGGAGACCCACTGGGGAGACCCACTGGGCTATGTTAAAGGAGGAGTTCATTACACACTTCACTAGAGGGGTCTTGGTAAAATCACAGAGTCTTCTATGGTTTTTATTTTTAAAATTGTAATTAAAAAGTATATTTTTAGAGACAGGCTCTTGCTCTATTGCCCAGCTGAAGTGCACTGCAGCCTCCACTCCTGAGCTCAGCCGTCCTCCTGCCTCAGCCTCCTGAGTGGCTGATATGATTTTTAAAAGACCAGAAATATTCTCTGAACAAGTCATCTTAACATTGGACCTTATTGAAAGCTGAAGGTATGTCATTAATATTAATTGTGAAAAATTCTTCCCATGCAGAGCTGAAGGTGCTTTTTTTTTTCTTTCTCATAATCTAACATAATACAAGAGCAGAGCTTTACAGCCCCAGAGCAAAGGCTGTCTCAGGTGGGCCTCCACCCCAGGGTCCCGTCACATTCCTGGTGGCATTGGCCGGTAGGGCTACCGGGCTGCATTTGCTCCTGGGGAGTGCCAGCAAGACTCAGGTACCAGGGGGACATTTCCTCCGGACAGGGGAGAGGGAGCTCTCGGGATCCTGCTCTTTCTCACGGCACCCCCACTGAGCAGGGAAGTTTTCCCAGAACGGAAGGCCCTCTGGCTTCGGGCATCTGCACCGTGTTCCCAGCCCAAGGTGGCTCCCACCTGGCTCTCTGGCTCATTTGTCTTCACAGCTCCCACCTGTTGAACCTGCCCGTCATCTCTGCTCCTCTTACCCGACAGGAACAGAGCACAGCTTTCCTGAGCTTGTCTCTCCCTGCGATTAGAGCACAGCACTCCCGAGCCTGCCAACAGACCCGCAGCCTCAGCTTCGCGGGCGTCACTGAGGGTCTCAGCCTTCACAGGCCGGCGCAGCTGCCTTCTCAAGCCATGGTGCGCCCCGGGAGGACAAGAGAGCCAGGGCTGCCGTCAGAAAGACACCCTTTCTCCCAGGCAGATGCAGCCCTGCACCAGAATGTGCAGAAGCCACATTCACCCTTCAGCCAGGTGTCCTTGTGCAGTGAGCAGCCTGAGCAACTGAACACAAAGGCAGTAGTAGTCATGAGAACCCGCTAAGGGATTATACGCTCCAAGGCCCTTACCGCTGCCTTCTCTGTGCAATGTAAACAGCATGAAGCAGGTGTCGAGAGAGGGAGACCTACAGCCCTGCGCTCCGAGAGAAGAAACGGGAGCAAGAAAGAAGGAAAATGCTCACTGCGGTGCATCTAAGTCAGGACGAAAGAATAGAAACAGCTGAGCGACTATGGGCTGGCACCTTGTTCTAATAATTCTTCAGTCCTTACAGACTCAAAATGAATGCACGATGCGGAACTTTGGTTTTACGTGTGTTATCCGTGCCGTGTCAACATGAGTAGCCAGAAACGTTCTCTCCTGAAGAGCGTCCTGCCTGCTGGCGTGTGAGTGACACGCCCACGGTTTTGAAGCCAACGCTGTACTGGTTTTAAATAGAAGCTTTTTGAATCGGGGAACACATTCCAACGTCCCAGCTCAGGGGGTGGAGGAATTTTGGACTGCAAACCCCTCACCGGGCGGATTTGCCTTTGTGTCCTTGCTCTGAGGAAGCCACGAGGGAGGGTCGTGAGGACTCTGACTCTGAGGCCCCGCTGCTGCCCAGAAGCCACGAGAGACAGCGACCTGCATGTGTGTGTCTCGTCGCCCAGCCCGGGGCCGCCAATCCCGGTGGCTGTGGGCATTTTTGCACATATCTAAACTCATGATCTTGGCTCCGGTTCTGCTCGAGCATTCCTGACCCCCACACACTCATCTCCACCCTTCACAAAAGGGCTGCCCCCCAGACACGTCAGCTCGGAAACCGGAAGAGGCTTCTGTTCCCCTAACCCTGCGGTTCCCTGCCGACGGGTCCCCTCCCCGAGAAAGGCGCAGCGGGAAGTCCATATTCCGCACCAGCGGCTGACTTTAAATTCTGGGCCTCCAGCCAAAGCTTCGCTTGGAAACCCACTTGCCGATTTCCGTTGCTTGCATTCACTCGCTCGATCGTTCTTCTGCCCACCCTTTCACTCGATTCTTCTGCAGCTCCGTGCTCCATGCAGGGATACGGAGCCGAACAAGACAAGAATTTCTGGTCTAGTGAGGGAAGGAGACAGACCACATAATGGGGCGACCCGTTATCCCACACCAGGGACAGGTACTGCGGGGCTGGAGAGAGCCAGTGGCCACAGCTAGTGCCCTTTGGAAGAGACCGTGTGCCGGACCCTACGCTTTTACATCTACCGATTAGCCATTCAGTCCCCTTGGAGACTGTATGAGGTTGGCCCTCTCGTTAACCCCATTTTACAGATGAGGAAACTGAGACACAGAAAAGTGAAACGATCTGCCTAAAGTCACAGTAGCCAGAATCTGAATCCAAACAGTTGCATGTGGAGCCTGAGGTCTTAATCCACATGTGATACTTGCTAGTAAGGGGTGACTTTGATCCGATTCTTGGAGAGAGGAGAGATGTTTTCAGGTGCAGAATGGTGGGCTCTGCAGGCAGAAACTGCAGGGGTGACACCAGTCATCGGCAGGTCAGTCAGGGGCTGAGGAGGTCCCACCAGAGGCTGGGTGTAGCCGGGCAGGTCCCTGGGGCAGGGCTCAGAGGGTGGCCAGGAAGGGGAGGCTGGCGTGGTTCCCAGGCTGAGGGGCAGAGCTCCACCCTGTGGGGCGCTGCAGCCTCAAAGCTGAGGAGTAGAGTGAGGAGGAGGGTACCACAGAAAGACGCCCTTGGCCTTGAGGGAGACATGTGTCCCTGAGGGGGATGGGGGGAGACCCAGCCCAGCCTGGAGGGCCTGGTGGGGGCAGGTCCGAGCACACCTGGATTAATAAGTACGTCTTGCAAACAGCAGTCTTAGACCCGACTTAACTTTGGGCTCAAGCCTGATGTTTCCTGAAAACCTACAGATGTTCAAGGAAGGGACTGTAAGGCCTGGTCCTAGTCCTCAAGGTGCCCTAGTCTAGCTGGGGCACCAGACACACACACGAAAAGTTACATATCAATAGAGGTCCCCGTGGCAATGCAGGACAATGGAGGAGGTGTCTCTGGACAGCACCAAAGGAGCGCTCAGGAGGCAGCAGCTGTGGACGTGTGGGTGCTGCAGGCAGCTGTTCGGGTGGTGTCTCGGGCGGGATACAGCCGGATGCGAGAAACCAAGAAATCGTGGCAGAGCGCACAGGACGAGGGCTGCCCCGAGGGGCAGGGGCAGGGGGAGTGGCAGTGGATTGGGTGTGCAGGTGGAGGGAACATCAGGGAGCCCCCAGTGAGCCACGGACCATCCCTGAGTGAGGCAGGTCCCGGGAACCTTACTGCCCTCTCCCCGGGCTCAGCGTGTGGTCTTCCCTCCTCCCCCCGCAGGGAGCTGCACATCCTCTTGCCCATTTCGCCAATAGCGATGGTGAGCTTCAGGAAGGCTGGGGAACTTGCCCAAGGTCACACCACTTGGAAGTGACCAGGAAGCTCCAGCCAGGTCTGTTCCAAACACCTGCCCCGGAGTCCCAGCGGCTGGGCTGGCAGAGGGTGCGGGCGGAGCTGGGTAGAGGAGCCGGGGTGGAAAGGTGGGAGGAGCTGCAGTCAGATGGCAGCGACCGGGCTGGCCGGACCTGGTTTCTGATCGCTGGACGGGATGGGACCTGGCTGGGGAAGCAGGCCGGGGTAGGGCTGACTCCCTGTGGGCGTGCGAGAGGACCTGCAGCCACGCCGGGGATGTTTGTGCTGTTGTGTAAGCATTTTAAATGGTATTTATATGTTGTCACTGACAAAGCCTGCGCTCTATCAGCCTGCATTGCAGCAGCCAGTGAGCGTGTGACTTTGTTTAGTTTCTTCAGTCGTGCTCAGGAAGAGAAGCATGGCCAGCCATGGCGGATTCTCCATTTGGCTGGTTTGCTGTTCGCGTTTGTCTGTCTTGTTACTTATTCATCTGAGGCTAAACATGTTTGGTGTGAAGGGCGCGCTGAGCGCCGCACTGATGCTTCCCCATCTTCTCCGTGGCTGAGCGACAGCATCCGTCCTGCTGTGCACTGAGCGCCCGCAGTGCGCCAGGAGCCCGGCCTGTGCCACGCCAGCCCCATGACAGCTTCGCGGTAGGGCTGGTGCCCTGTCCACAGGGGACACAGAGCCCGACCCTGCTCTGCTTGTGGGACTCCGACATCCCAGCCTCTGCGCTGAGAGCTGGGAGCCCCGGAGGCAGGGTCGGGGTGGCTCACCCTCGGGGACCCTCACTACATTATGCCCTGAATCCATGCCTGGGCGCCGGTTCTCCATGCCCGCAGGGGCATCTGATCCCCTCCCCTGACTGAGTCCCACCTCCAGCGTCTTGGCCCCTTCAGGGTCCTCTGCTTCCTCCGCTTCCTTCTTCCGGCATCTCGCACCAGCGAATGCTCTCACGGGCAGGCACAGCTCATCCCCAGGGAGCTCCCCTCGATCCTGCCCCCACGGCCCACCATGGAGACCTTCACATGGCGCCCTGGACAGTCCTCCCCCCCTCACCCACCACCCCTCCAGGAGCATGTAGAGGGGCCCCGCTCACCGTCCCACACCACCCCGCCCCCACTATCTTCCTTCTGCCGTAGGAACAGCACCCAGCAGTCACCATGGTCCTGCCCGAGCCCCCCACCCTCCAGGAGCACCCGGCCTCCCCTCTGCCGGTTTACGCAGCTGCTCTTGGGATTGTTCCACTGCCCGTCTCCTCGCTGAGTTTAAGCCCCGTGAGAATCGATTTCACTGGTCGTTATACCCCTGGTGCCCGGACCAGGACCTGGTGCACAGCAGGTGCTTAATAAATATTTGTTGATCAGTGAACAAATGAATGAACAAACAGGTGAACAAACCACCGTGCCCAGCCCCTAGCGACAGCTGCATGCAATGTTTGTTAAAACAATCAGTCCAGCTCTGCTGCAAACTGGGGTAAAACACACACAACATGGAATGTACCATTATAACCACTTTAAAGAGTATAATTTGGTGGCATTCAGCACACTCAACAGGTGTGAATCACATCTAGTTCCAGAATGTTTTCCTCCCACTCCCTGAGAACCCCTGTGTCACCAGTCCCTCCCACCAGCAGCCGTCCGTCCGCGTCCTGCCTCCACTGGTCGCCTGTGCCGGACGTCTCATGTGAAGGGACCGGGCAGTATGTAGCCTTTGTGCCTGGCTCCTCTCTCACCCCGCAGGATGTCCAAAGAGTCATCATGTAGTAGCCTGGGGGGTCCTCCCGGCTTCATCCCTTTTTCTGGCTGAATAATGTCCCATCATGTGGACAGGACATGTCCTGTCTGCCCTCACCCACTGATGGATTTTGCGTCTCCCCTCTCACTCAGGGCTGGCGCGAGTCTTGGCGTCCTTGCAGCTGGTCCTAGAGCTACAGGATGAAGGCGTGGACGCCTCCCGGGCACACCTGGCACCCCCCTCCTGCCTGCCCCCCTGCCCTTGGTCATCGCAGGATGGCTCTTAAACACCCCAGATGGCAGCTCTGCCACCGTCAGCTCGCACCAGGACAACTCCTCATGGCCTCCCCGGACGTCCCCACAAGGACTCTCGATCGAGACAGCAGCAGTGGCCAGTCCCACTCTCCCCAACTGGAAAGGACACTCCCCTTGTCTGTTTCCCACTGGGCACTTCTCACCATAAACCTGCCGCAGGAAGCACCTCCACGCTTCTCTCTGGTGCTCTGTTAGGGAGAAGCTTTGGTCATCTGGGGCACCTCCCTCGGTGCTGCACCAGGAACCCTCGTGGGGATGTTTGGAGAGAGGAAGCATTTGTGTCCAGGAGACCCCCGCTCACCCCGGCTAACAGATGGCAGGTGGGCTCACAGCGGGAGGGCTCGGGCCACTGTCAGCCCGTTCCCCAAAGGACACGTTCTCACTCTAAACACACCTGGCTGCAAGAGAACTTCACTTCAGCTGTTCCTCCAATTATGCATAACTTGTTAGATCGATGTTTTAAAAAAACAAAATGATTTTAAAAAGAAGGGTCATTTTGTCCCCAAGCATGGTGGACTATTGCGCTGTAACAAATGGATATAAACCAACAATTCCGTCATCAGGAGCCTCCCGGGGAGGCCTGGCAGCGCAGCTTTGGTGACAGTGAGTATACGTGGCTTTATCATTGCAGCAAACAATGCCACCGGCCCTCCATCACAGCCTGGGCCGAACAGTCGGTGATTCCCAGGGACGTATCTGATGGACTCACGTCTTGGGAAAATGTCCTCAGGACGGAGGCTTAGTGGCTTTCGTAGAAAGGTGCAGCTCAGCTGGTAAAGGGATTGTGAGCAGTCAGAGCTCTGGACGCACCGGCTCAACCCCCACCGTGTTAGCCATAAACGCAGGGTCCTTGGTAAGTCCCCAAGCTCTCTGGACTTCAGATTCCTCCCTGTGAAACAGAGACCGTAACGTCTGTTTTAACCACCTTATATTAACAACATTGCGATGAGGGCTAAAACCAAAACGTGGCAGTATCTTATCCCCTTTTCACGTTTTCAGTTCCCTTAACGTGTCTTCGGTCATTTTTACCTGCTGTGTGGTCTAAGGTCCGCGGCACCGGCCGGGGTTCTGGGGTTTAGCTTTGTCTTCACTGTTCCTGCTGACTCTGCCTGCAATCCGTGTTCCTGGAGGCGGTTTGGCTGAGGCGTCTGCGGGGTATGGAGGAAGGATGCAGCCCTCCAGAGGGCTTCTGCCGGGTGCCCTGAGTGTCCCCCGACCCCCTGCAGTGGATCGATGTTGAAATCCTCGCTCCCCTGATGCGACAATGTTAGGAGATGGGCCTTGGGAGCCATTAAGTCATGAGGAAGGAGCCCTCAGGAAGGGGATTAGTGCCCTCGTAAAAGGGACCCCAGGGAGGGGGGTCTCTCTGGCACGTGAGGATACAAAGAGAAGGCGGCAGTCTGCACCCCCTTGCAGCACCTGACCCTGCTGGCACCTGGTCTTGGACTTTCCTCTCCGCTGGGGCCATGGTGCCCTTCCCACCACCTGGCGCTTCCACCACCAAGAGGAAGAGCCACTTCTCCACCGAGTTCCCGGCTTTGTCCCTGCTGCCCCCTTCACTGAAGGGGCGTCCAGCCCATCGGACGGGAGGCCGAGCTGGGGGACAAGCCGGGCTGGCTTCAGTGCTCCTGTGGTGATCTCCCCCTTCCCTGCGGGCTGCCCCTTCCCCGCCCGGAGAGAGCGAGCTGGCAGAGCCCCCAGAAGGTGACCGCGGGGAAGTGACGCACCAGGAGAATGCATGCGGTGACCTCAAGTACCCACAGGTACAGTCACACCTCCCCACGGGGAGCGGCGGGGGAGACGATGACTCATCGCAGTCGGCGAGGATGAGACATTGCAATGAATCAATGAATTGCTGTCGGTGCCTGCGAGGAATCGCTCTTCCCCGATCCCGCAGACGGCCATGCGGGGCGGCCCGGGGGACCGTGCGGGAATCACCTGGACTCCAGGCCCAGCTCTGCCCGTTGACCAGCGGCGCTGCCCCTGCCCCTGGTGAGCTGCTCCGAGTCTGGAAGCCTCCCCTGCCCGTTTGCCGGGCCGGGCTGGGGACGCGACTCCCGCCTCCTGCGTGTGATGGGAATTGCCGCGGCGGGCCAGGCCCACAGAGCCTCGGTATTTTCTGCACCAGCAAAACTGTTCCCTTTGTGTTACTGGACTATTTGGGGAATGCCTAGAATAGATAATTATTTGTAATTAGTATTTAATTATTTGTAGATATAATAAATGGGTGCTCCTGAGTTGTTTTAAAAAGCTGTTTAAAACAAAAACAAAAAAATAATGCTTAAGTCAGGGATTTTATTTAAAAAAAAAAAGAAGACAGAAAAGCAAATGAAAAGCCCTTTAATAGTAATTTCCTTTACTTCTTTGAGAGACTTAATATCCCTCAGATATTTAATCGATTCTATCCAGGTGCCCAATAGTCTTTAAAACAACAGCAGGAAGGAAAACGTCAGGCCAGAACGCAGGCCAAGCACACGCGCTCCCGAGGGGCCGGCAGGAGGGCGGCTTCCCCACGTCCGTGCTGCGTGGGCAGCGGCCCCCGCAACCCGCAGGGCCTGGCCCTTCTCTGGCACAGCCGCCCGAAGTCAAGCCACGCTATTCCGAAGCCAGCACTGGGCATGGTCCAGTCGATGGAGCTGCAGAAGCAGCTCCCGCAGGTTCTGAGAAGCTGGGCCAGCTGCCCTTCCTGGGGCCCAGGGGCCTTCCCATGCGGCAGGGCCCCTACGCCCCGTGGTCACCCCAGCTGGGGCCTCTGAATGCCGGCCATCGCCACGTCTCCATTCTGTGCCTTCATCTCTCTCTTCTTCGGCGTCCCCTCCCTCCAGGCTCCCACTGTTACCTGATAAATCCCTACAAACTCGATTCCAAATGACGAACATGTCTTGAGGTCAGCTCCTCAGGCTCACTCCGGAACAGGGAGATCGCAGGTCTCCGTGCACAGCTGTGAGCTCAGCGTTCTTTGGAGTCGGGAAAAACGTACAGTCTAGGCAACTCCCTCCTTGGAAACGTATTTAACAATCGGGTTTAAATATTTTCATTCATAAAGCTGGTCCCCAGCCTTGAGTACAAACAAGAATGCCAAATCACCTTGCTCCCAGGCAGTCCCGAGGGAGGCTTGACTGAGCCATCCGGCTGAGACAGGGCTGCCATCTGGGTCACATTCCTGCCTACGCCGGCCTGGGCACGGACTCGCTGGATGCGTCGGTCCTCAGGGTTGCCCATGGCAGGATCTTGGCAGACCTGGCTGACCCTGCCTCTGACACTGCCTGGCTGCCTCCCCACATCACGGTGTGACTCAGGTCCCCCATCACCAGCGTGGGATTCGAGGGCACGTCCTGTCGACTGCTCATGCTCAGGGTGGGCGTGGACGTCCTGGATGGCCCTTCTCAGTGGGTGCTTGTGCAGAGACACCTACCACGGCAGGACGGCTGACTGCCCAGCCATCTTCACAGCCAGTGCTCGGGCTGGATTCACCTAACGTCTCCCCAGAAGGGGTTTGGGACCTCACAGAAGCTCCATCCTGTCCCTCGAGTGAATCCTGTATGAGCTTCCTTCCCCTCAGGTTTGAGAGTCTGTATCTCCCGACTTCAGAGCACAAAAGACAATTCTCCTTTAGGCAGATCTTGGCACATGGGTGTTAGAGATGGGACCCTTTCATTTCTAGCTTTTTAACATTTTTCTCCTTTTTGTAGAATTTGTTTGCCTCAACCTTTATAAAAGGAGATGAGAAGAACATGAGCTTGGGGGTAGATGCCCCTAGAGTCAAAAACCCTGGCTCAGCCACTTTCTTGCTGTGTGGCCTTGGACAAGTTACTTAGCCTCTCTGAACTCAGTTTCTTTATTTGTAGAAAGGGATGATGTCATCCTTTGAGTGTTGCCATGAAAAGGAAGTGAGTCCACTGAGCCGAGTACATCACGCACCAGACGCGTGTCTGATGGTGGCAGATGTCCGTACACACAGCTACGACATTCGGGAGCACCTGCCAGGTGCCTAACCATGCCTGGTGCATCTTCGGGGACTCCGCAGGCGGGTAAAATGACATTCCTGGCGGAAGGGGCTCACGCGACGGTACTACCGTTTCTACTATCGTCACTCCTGCAGGGATGGCTGGATGCGATGGTCTTCACTCTCAGGACAGTGCTCCCAGCCTTCTGATGCGGCACTTTTACAGTTACTGTAGTTAGTTACCTGGAATCGCTGCTTCCCTCCCAGAGAAGGCATTGTCAACAACGTCTCCATAAATCATGCAAAATGACCAGTAGGATAATTCAAAGCTTCTAATGGTGGGGGAGGCCCCATCTGGCGTGAGGCCAGGCTCTGGCCGCGGGTGACCTTTGGGTTCACTGGCTCCTGCATCGACCCACAGCAGGACAGGAAACTGACTCAAAGCGCACCGAGCCTCTGGCTTGTGGAAATGACTAAGCCATTGCGAATGGAGCCAAGGCGATTGGGTCAAATGTCTCTGCAGACTCTTGTCTCCAGAAATCTCGTCTTCCCCATCCACTGCTGAGGGCACCGAGCCAAGTCTTAAAAGCGTTTTGCTAAGAGGGAATTCTCGGAATGTCCTCCCTCAAGTGCCACCGAGGGAAGCTGCGCATCTGCACTCCGTGTGGTCCTGGTGAGGCTTGTAAAGTGACCGTCACAGCCCCCCGGGCCAAGGGCTCCAGGCTTTCAGAGTATGGAGCACAGCTTGACCACTCGAAGAACAACAGTAGTAATAATGTGCACCGCTTCGTTAAGTTAGAGGCAAACTACCAACTCCCTGCGACTCCTCCTTTCCCTTCCTCTTCTAGAAATTCAAGATAACTACATTGGAAACTTAACAAAGTCCCCGATTTTGTACGATTTTTTAAAACCATGAGTATAACAAAATATAACTTTATTTATAGACGTGAACTACATGACATAGGCATATCTATTAATTTCTGAAAACGTAACCTCACGGCACAACCTCCTGGGCGTGGCAGGGGGAGACGGTGGGGTGCTTCCAGCCTCGATGACAGATGCGGTAACGGTACCGAGACTGGGTGACTCAGCAGAGACCATCCAACAGGCAATGCTTATCTTCATGAAGAGCACTTTAGAAACGTTTTAAAATGAAAACTGGAACAACGGACGTTGACTCTGGCCTCAAAACCAGTCACTGTGAAGCATTCTGAAGGGGAGTTCAGAAACGGTTTCTGCTGTTTCCTCTCTGCTGCCAGGAGACCCACATCCTGGGGCTGGTCCGGAGCTCTGCTCTCTGGAGCACCGCAGGCAGGTGGCCGCTCCTGGCGGGGCCGCGGGGTGAAGGCAAGAGGGTTGAGCTGGAGCTAAACGGCTGGGGTCTGGGTGCCCAACGTGAGCACGTTGGTGGATCCACGCCACAATGCTTTCCTTTTATGAGCAGTTGAAGATAGCGACAACCTCTGCAGAGGGCGACTGAGAACCCACCCATTCCAAGGTTTTGGCGGGTGAGGACAGACGCCCTCCCTGGACAGAGCTGCAGTCTGCTGGGGGCTAAAGGGAGAGGTGGTGGAGGAGAGACAGGCACCAGCAGCAGGAAGTCACCGTGGGGGTTGGGGGATGCTGCACCTGCCTGATAACTGAGACGCCCGGTGTCTTCCACGCAGCAGAAGGAGGGGCCAGGTGCCGGCAGTCGGCAGAACCACAGCGAACCTGGCTTTTTCATAGATTTACGAGATGCTTCGGTTCCACTGCATGTCTTGGCCAGCTGCATTGTCCTGTAAGCCTACGTCATTCCTAATTTTCCCTCAATTTGCTTCTACCTAGAGGTAATTCAATATTTATTTGTTGACATTCTCTTTGTAAAAGCATAAGGAGGTGTGACAAATTCCAAACTAGGGGCGGTGGTTAGTTTATAATCGTTGCAAGCCTCTAAACAAGCAAGTGGGGTGAACACACACACCTCCAAGACCGGCCGGTGGAGGAATGAGACAGGTTCCACCAGTCGCACAGGACAGGCCATCTGTCCCTGCCCACAGAGCCGCGCACAAGGAGCATGTGAACTCACGCTGGAACGGCGGGACGTGGGCCCTAGATTTCTAGTCACCCCAGTTATTCTGGCAAGGTGGCCAGCAGGACTTGAATTATTCAACTATGTAGATCTGGCTGGAGGTCAGAAAATAATTAGACTTTTCCGCCAAATAAGAAGGGATTTCCTCTGTTTCTGCTTAAAATAACACAGATATAACAAGAGAAAAGAAGAGCAATTTCCCCGAACTTTAAGGGGCTGATTGGAGAGAGAGTCTAACAGACGGTAAGCTGTGGGAAGTCGACAGGATCCTTCTCATGTTCCCTTTCTGATAACAGACCTGCCGCGTGGGGGGCGCCCAGCTCACCCAGGCAATCCCGTTTCACCTCCCGCCAGCCTCCTGCTCTGCTCCCCACAAAGGCCCTCTGTCGGCCACCTTCAATCCTTCCTCCTTCTCGAAGGTAATGGGGGGCCCTGATTCTGGGCTGGAATCCCCACTGATGCCCCCAGCCACCGGCCCATCAGCAGACCCCCGGCTAGAAAGAGAAGGCTCAGTGCTCACTCAGGTCTGTCTAATCGGTTTCAAGGTCAAGTCCACAGCTGCAGAAAGCACAGGCCAGCCAGAATGTTAAGGTCTAGGCCTTGTGTTAGGAATGTTCTGTGGCATTTCCTGCCGGTGAGTGTTCACTCTGCAAGGGAGGGTGCTGGGGCACGTCACACGCACGCCACACTCACACACCACCGCCACGCATGCACCACACCACATGGTACACCCCCCGCACATCACACACTTCACAGATAACACATCCACAGGAAGGGGGAGGCGCTGGGGGCGCTTCGCTGAGACCCTCCCTGGACCTGAGCAGCAGGGCTGTAAGGCTGCAAGCGCTCCTGACTTTAGGGTGCCAGCCCCGGATTTCTGGGGACTTTCCAAGGACTTGCAACCAGACAGTGTCTTGCTGGGGGGCAAATGGCAATCCCCGAAGTCATCCTTCAACCGAGCGTGGTTCACACACACGTACGTGCCCACACCTACACACGTGCGTGCACACCCATACACGTACATGTGCGCGCACACACACATGCACACGCCCACTCAGGCACACGCGCCCGCACAAGCCAAGCCAGGCAGCCCCGCAGCAGCGCTGGGGTCGGGCTGATTAATTGGAAAGTCCCGCGCACCGCGCGGTCGCGTCGCCACGCCGGCCGGTCAGCACCGGAGGAAGCCAAGCCCAGCACGCCGAGCCGGGTCACCTCGCCATCCCCGCCGCCCGTGGGCAGTCGCCGGAGGGGGGAGGGCGGCGCGCGCATGTGGAGTGACCTGGGCCTCGCGACCGCACTGGGCGGGGCGACAGGCGCGGGGCCGCGGGGCCTTTAAGGGGCGGGAGGCCGCGGGGGGACGGCCCGGGCGCTAGGGTGGCCCTCGCCCGGGACTCGGCCCCGCCTGCCGGCCGCGCCCCTCCTTCGTCCCTGCCCCCGGCCCCGCCCCGCGGCCCGAGCCTCCTCCGGCCGCCGCTGGGCCGCGGGCGGGACGCCCCGGGGCGCCGCGCAGAGGAGGAAGCGCGCCGGACCGCGCGGCTCCAGGAACTTCCCAGACTCCGGAGTCGCGAGCTCCGGCCTCGGGGTCCGCCTGCGCGCCCACCTCCCAGCGGAGCGCGGCTGGGGCGCAATCCGGGCCGTGGCCGCCGCTCGCCGGCTGGGTATTTCCTCCCCGCGCGCCCTCCGCGCCGCTCCACGCCCCCCGCGCGCCCCGGCCCGGCGTATGTCCTGAGCTCGCCGCCCTCGGCTCTGCGCCCTGGCCCGCGGGTGCTCGGGGGTGTTGGGGCGAGGCGGGCCGGGTATGCGCCATCGCCATGGCCCAGCTGGGCTCGTGGCTTGGGGAGGTCCAGTGGCTCGTCTTGGTGTCACTCTTCGTGGCGGCGCTGGTCACCGTGGGCCTGTACCTGGCGCAGTGGGCGCTGGCCAGGGCGCACCCCCGGCCCCGGCGGCGGGCGGCGGAGCCTGGCGGGGGACCGCGCCCGGAGTCGGACGCGCTGCTCTCCTGGATCCTGACGCTGAACAGCTGGAGGAGCCAGTGGCAGGCGGCCTGGGTGGCCGCCCTCAACCGCGAGGCGGAAAGGAAAGGGGTGAGTTTCCGAAGAGAGAGGGTAGCGGCGGGGCCGGGGGCGGCTGATGGCGGGGTGGGCTGCCGGGTGGAACCCTCGATCCTGGAGGCGGCGCTGCAGCCCCGGACGGATCCGTAGGGAGCCTCCCCGCAGTGGCACAACATCCTTGAAAGTTAGGGGAAGGACCGGGAGAGCCCAGGACCCTTGGTGGGGAGTCAGGACAAAGTGATTCGATTGTATTCACCAAACATCAGGTGTGCCAGGCCTTGGGCTGCGCGGGGACAGACTGACTGGCCAAGGGACTTGTCAGAAAGGCTCATTCCTTCAGCTGGTGCCTGCCCTCCCTGGAGTCCCGGGGTGGATTCCTGTATCCGATTGGGCACTTACTGATTTTGCACCTGATGTATGAATAACTGTGACCCAAATATGCTTCCATCTCCAATAGAGCTGAATTGTGCCAAGAATTTCTTTCCAAAGGCCAGCATTTCTTGGCGTGTAAAAATAGTGACCATTGTGGAGGGCCAGCCACTTCCAGCTGTTGTACTGGGGGCTTTGGGTGCCTGCATCATCTCTTCATCACAGTTTGACAGATGAGGAAACTGCCGGCTGGCGAGGCCAAGCCATCTGCCCAGGGTCACCCAGCCTGTGGGTGGCAGAGTGAGGATGTGACCCAGCTGCCTCTGGCCCCGAGCTGAGGGCTTGTTACCTAACTGCACTGCCTCACGCTCCTGTGGTTGTTTCTTTCTTGCTAATTACTTGGTGACTGATTTTTACTTTTAAGACTTCTTGGTTTAATGACAAGCTCCTGGCATCCACTATTTTTAGGCATTTGCTAGGAGGAATTAGGACGCAGTGGGTCTGGGAAAATACCTCCCCTCCTCCGCTGCTGCCTGGCACCTGCCTGCTCAACTCAGTGGCCATTCTCTTTGGAAACAGGGCAATAGCGAAAGCTGAAAGTCTGGACCCATCAGCCTTCAAAATATTCCGCAGTGGGCCCTGTGCCTGGTCTTTTTGCCATGGCCTTGGAAAACACAGCCGTAGAAATAAAAAACAAAAAAGCTTTGAGTATAAATTAGCAATAAATCCAACAATTTAAGAGACCTTGTTCCGACCTCCTGGAAAAACAAAGTAATCAACAAATGTACCTTTTAGATGAAAAAAGGCCTCAAAGTCTTGGTGTCTGGAATCTGTGCCTTGGCTATCCAGGGCGGGACATCTCAGGGAACCAGCCATCTCTTGTGGGAGCCCTCAAGGCCCGTGCCCTCACACCCGGGAGCAAACGCCGATGCTCAGACGCAGCAGACACATGAAGCTGCTGTCACGGACCCGATTGACCTGGTGTCCTTGGCCTGGCCTCCGGCGCTGCATCCACTGCAGGCGCAAGTCTTGTCCTTGTCCTCCTCCGTGGGGTGCAGCAGGTGTTGGGTGAATGGTCTGGGATCCTCCTGCTTCTAACACTGGGACTCCTGACTGGGTTTCGGGCTCAGGGCAGTGACCCTACCTCCTGTAAAGTTGGGGTGGCGCATTGCCTGACACTTCCCCATGGGCTTCAGAAAATTTGATCACCTTAGCTACAGTTCTTCCAGATTCCCGGATGACTGGAATACGAGAGGGAGGAGGAAGTCCCTGCCTTGACGTTTGTCTCGGGCCGCTCAGATACCTCTGAGAACACTGAAGAAATTATGTGAAAGTTTTGAAACCTTCTACCTGCATATCTGTGTGGACGCGGGGAGGGCTTTGTGTCCAGGGAGTGGAAAGGGATTTGGCATGTTTGCATTTTCTCTGTTCTCTGTCTGCCGTTGGCCACACGCTCCGGTCTCAGACATCAGTTTTTCCAGCGCTCCTGCCTGGAAGCGGCAAGGATGCACCAGGGTCAGGCCTGAAGCAGCCCAGGGTCATCTCTGGCATTTGTACGTGGCCATGGTAGATGGGTTTTGTGACGCCAGTTGTGTGGTGTCGCTCTACTTTCCCAGGGCAGCACTGCCCTGGTGCCTGGGAGGGTTGCTTGGTTTGAATTCAGACGGAGGGTTTTGCAGGCAGATAGGATCTGGGTAACTCGGCTCCCTGCTGCGGACGTGCCACACACCCTCCCGGCGTCCCAGGCCTTCGCTGTTGTGGCAGCAGTGACAGCGTGGGTGAGCAGGTGCTGGCGTTGGCACTCGTGGGTGCCCTGACCCCGGCAGGGTTCTCTCTGCCCTCCCCCACCTCATTCCCACTAATCCCTGATCAGGGCTGACACTGCGCGCCTGCTCGCCCGGACAGCCCAGCTTAGTGAGGCCCCTGCTCCCGCCTCGTCCTGATGTCACTCCGCCCTACCTGGGAGGAGACCAGTTCTCAGCCTGTCACAGGGGGAGTGAGGAGACGTGGCGATAACTTAGTCATATCCACTGTGAAAAGTGGAATTTCCTATCCGACAGAGACAGCACCTCTCCCATTCTAAGTTTTACCCAAGCTTTGTATTTTAAGAAGGAAAGAAACCCTGAACTCTTCTAGCCCCTTCTCCAGAAGGGGAGCCTGAGGCCGGTGAGCTGGATTTGCCGAGTCAGCCCAGACCCTGGGCCGGGGTCGTCGTGGTCCCTCCATGGCCGCAGTGCGTTCCCTCTGGGAAGCAGATTGGCTCTGAGACCCAAGTGCTTCCTTTCAGTGCGGTCCAGCTGGGAGGGCTCAGAGAGTGGGGTTGTTGAATGTGTCACCCCAGGCAGAGGAGCTCATGTCTCCAAGGGTTTGAGATGGATCCGTAACCTGTGGAGTCCCCTCATCTCCGATGGCTGGTGACACACCCCCCTGGCGTCCCAGGCCTTCCTGGGCCTTTGCTGTTGTGAGAGCAATGACAGCGTGGGTGAGCAGGTGCTGGCGTTGGCACTCGTGGGTTCCCTGTGTCACTCTGGAAATGTTTTTGAACTACATGGGATGGTGATTTTGGCCCAGAGGAAACTATTGCCAACCTGCTAGCTCTTGAGGTGGACACAGGTGTGTGGGGAGCACAGGAGACTCACCCAGAGATCTTAGAAATACCCCTAAGATCTTGGGAGTGCCTCCCCCTGCCAATTCGGACTTAGCATGTGTGCTCTGCGAGAGCGCGCGCCACTGTGGGCACTTCCTGCAGGCTGAGAATCACAGTGAGAAGCTGCTTCTTACGCATATGTGCCCATGCCAGCTGCCAGGCACAGTTCCCGCTCCCCGGACAACACCTCTGACTGGTTGTTTTTGTCTCTCGCATCTCTACGGGGGGGAGGGGGGGTCTGCCGTTGCAAACACCTGATTCCCATTGAGCTGGGGGCTGCCGTTGGGCCGTGCAGCCCTCCCAAGCCCAGGCCCCGGACCCACATCTGCAGCTGGGGCCCCAGAGAGAGGAACATGTCCTATGACCAGCTCTCCGCTTGTCTCCTGGAGGCCCACTGAGCGGGCTGAGGCCTGGATTAGGAAGGTCCCCAAGGCTGTTTGTCTCCTTAGTCCTTTGGCCCAGGATTTCTTCAGAGGAATGTCCTAAATGCAAATGACCAAGACTGTGGAGTGGTCTTTGCAAAAACAAAAAAAGATGCTGTGTGAACTTAGAGTGTGTTATTAATAGCTCTGACTTGCACATGAGTTTGTGCAATTTGAAAAGTAAACAATGTGGCCATAAGACTTCAGAGTCTTTGCATTATATAAGGACCTCCCGTCATGCTCACAAAACCCCAAACTCCTTGGCCAATGCCAGTGGCCACGGTGCCGGAAGTCAGTTGGTAAAACTGTGAAGGCCACAGCGAGAAGGCTCCCTCCACCAGGAGAGAGAACACTGGCCTTTTGGGGGTGACTAACCCTGCACCCTCCCCTGTAACCTGCCCCCACTGACCTCCTTGCTGTTGCTCACTTGGGGATCTTTCCTATATGGGGCCTTCCCACGGGTCATCCTGTTTGCAATACTTATCTCCTTTTGCCTTATTTAACTTCTCTAAACCTCCCAGGTCTCGGCTCAAAGGTCCCTGACCCTCCCATTGTGCCCTGATGCTGCCCCACCTCTTGACCCCCAACCCCAGTCCCAGGTGTTCACCTCTGCCCTCGCCTCGTCAGCTCCCGGCCTTGTGAGCTGGGGCAGAGCTGGCTTGGAGCAGGCCCCGTGGTCGTGGGATGAATGACAGACTCCGCGGCGGGGAGGAAACAGTGGTGCTGCTCATCTCCCTGTCTGGACACAGGCCTTCTGACTTGGGAGCTGGCCAAGCCCGGACAAAACAAGCTGTTTAATGTGTTTGTTTTTCACTTCTAAAGCATCAACATTAAAGGAGGCCCACTGATGACTTTGCAAATCGTCGGTGCGAAACCCAGAACAGGCGCCAGTTCTGGTTGTTCTTTGCACTCGCCCATTTTCCCAACAAGAGGGGAATTCAGGAAAGAGTGGGTGTAGTGTTAACATCAACTGAGATTCAGCCAGAGCTAACTGGCACTGCCCACTGAGGTTGCTGAGGAGGGAAGGGACTTCTTCAGCCACTTGGAAGAGTGGATGTGGGGAAGCTCCGGAGCGACGTGCCGGGTCTGAGTCCAGCTCTGCACTTACTAGCTGTGTGATCCTGGGCACGTCCAGACCTCCGTGCGCATCATCTGCAGGAGGGGAGAACTTTGGGTTCAATCTAGAAAACAAAATCTGCTTTCCTAGAGATGAGAGCACAACTGTGCGAGGCATTTAGCAAAATGCCTTTCATGTAATGAGCCAATAAAAGTGGGCTGCTGTCTGGTAAAGTCTCCTTTTTAAAACTTTTTATCTTAAATGGCTTTTAGATTTATAGAAAAGTTGAAAAAAATAATTCAAAGAGTTTCCATATCATCTTCATTCAGCCTTACATAACCACAGCTCAATGACGAGAACCAAGAAATTCAACTGATACAATGTTACTGTAATCCGTTACACAGCAAAGGTAACATTGCCATAGTATAAGAAATTAACGTTGCTACAATGTTACTGTGATTCATTATACAATAAAGTTAACATTGTGATAGTGCAAGAAATTAACATTGTCCCCCTCTTAGTAACTAAACTAAAGACCTTATTTGAATTTTCTCAGTTTTCTGCTAGTCTCCTTTTATTGTTCTAGGGTGCCACTCAGCAGCCCACATGGCACTGAGTTATTACTTCTTGGGCCACTACAATCTGTAGTGGTTTCTCAGTCTTTCTTTGTTTTTCATGACCCTGGTAATGCTGAAGAGTATTGATTGTTATTTTGCTGAATGTTTCTCAATTTGCCTGGTGTTTGCATTTGACTGGGTGGACGTTGTACAAACCGCAGTTTGCGCCCCTCTAGTGCACGACGGATGTCATGGGGCTCATGGTGTCAGTGTGATGCGTTGCTGGGGTGCTGCTCTTGGTGCCTCATTAAGGTAGTTTCTGCCAGGTTTCTCCTCTTGTATTTGTGTTTCTTCTTATATCTTTCCCCCTGCAGTTAACAAATATCTTGGGGAGATACTCTGAGACTATACAAATCCTTTTCTTCTCAAACTTTTCCTCACTGGTTTTTGCATCCATCAGTGTTATGTTTTCTGTAGCAATTACTTATTTGCAGTTTGCTAAAAGGTGACTTTGTTTCCCTCTTAACGTCTGCATTTATTAATTAGATCTCTACTGCAAGAAAAAACTGTCACTTCTCCGTCTGTGTATTAGTAGTTAACTGATTAGTAACATCGGTGTGGATATTTATTTTATTCTATGGGTTATGGTTATTCTATGGGTTATTATCCAGTACATCAGTATTCATTTTGTTGCTTAAATTCTTCTTGGCTGGGCCTTTAGCAGCTTCTCTGAGAGTAGCCTCTTGTGTTCGTCCATCAAGCTCACGTGTTTTTTGTTTTGTTTCTTTTGTGTTTTTGTTTTGTTTTGTTTTGCACTTCCTTCCTCTGTGGTTCCACGAGATGAGATGTTTGTTTTAGGCTCTTTTGTTTTCCTGGATTCAACCGCTTCTCCAAGCAGCCCTGATTCCTTTTATTGGAGAAGTGTTAAGAAACCAAGCTCTGGTGTTGGGGGTGTTCTTTACTGCTGGGGCCTCACTGCTCCCGTGCCCTCTCAGTGGACAGAGCTGAGGAATATGTGTACCAACACACACACATACGCAGGTCTACGTTTCTGTGTCTTTCTCTCTGGGTGTATCGTAAATGCTGTGACAGGTATATCCCGATACCTTGGGTTCCAGAGCAACAGCGCAGACTTCATATTAGTTTTCCCCTTTTCTTATTCTTAACTCCCTTCTCCAGGGTAAGATGTCTGGCCTGACTGTCTATAATGGATTGACTTATTTGTTCAGTTCTAGTGTACACCTGCAGTAGTTTCTGAATTGCTAACCCATACCCAGGTCAGAAACACATTTATTAGATTGCAGCATTTCTGTGCAGTTAAGATGTTGCTCTCTAAAGTTTCTCAGGTTGTGTCTGCGCCCCACCCCCTGCCCGGTGACTGTTGTTCGTTTGTGATACATTGCCGTGCTCTTGCACCAGAACCGCGGTTTTAGTTACGGTGGTTCTATAGTGTGTTTTAATGTCTGGTGGAGATAATTACCCTTGTAGTTTCCTTTTTCAATGTTTTCCTAGCAACTCTTGCACATTTCTTTTCCCACGTGGACGTAAAGTCTCACTCCGGTGTAGTAGGAGTGGCGTCTCGGCGTGGACAGGGCGACAGAGGTGCGGAGAAGCCTCTCTGCACCGTGAGCCGCAGCCACACTCCGCTCCTGAAACTCAAGGACAAGGTGATTGGGAAGGAAAGGCCATCTCTCTGTCCTTATTTTAACTCAATTTATTTTTTTTGTGAGGCTGCCTCTTGACATTAAATTTCCCAGCAAAATCTTTTCAAGATTTTAATCCAGAAGGTACCCCAGGAAAGAGGCTGGAAACTGCCTGTGCGTGCACAGGAGTCTATGCGCTTGTTCAAGGCAACGCTGTATCTTTCTGCTGCAGAAGGTACGTTGTTTCATCCTCCTCAGTCCCGGCAGCTGGAACGCGGCTGTGGCCGGTTTCCTGCCTGGCACTGGCCTCTGTGCCAGTTGTATTCTCTCAGGCAGGCAGCCTGGTCACAGAGCAGCGGCATGACCAAGCTCACCATGTGCCCCTGGCCGGCAGGTCCCATCAGAGCGAGCCCCGGTGCAGAATGCCAGCAGAGCAGCCCTGAAACTGGGATTTCATCCCTCCTGAACAGTGATTTAATTCTCTGTTGATTTTTTTGGGGGGTGAGGTAGATGTTGCTAGAATAGGGTGGGGTCAGAAGCACATAAATTAAAATATTCTGCGCCTTCTAGGTTTGCTCTTGGTCATTGGGAATTCTCAGGAAATAGCTGCAGGATAGACTCATTGCTTGCTCACTTGCTCCGTGCCTGCCAGCATGGCTCCAGCACCATTCACGCTGCTACCGCTGTCCGGCAGTGGCCGCGCCTCCTATCCGGGACCGGCTTGCCACAGTGGGGCATCTCCGTGCTAACCGACTCGTGGGGCTGCATGCTTTTTAGCCACCCAGTCAGAGCTTAAACACGATGTGCATTTTACGGCATGTCAAGAAGAGAGTTCAAGAAGAATTTGACCCAGGGTCATGTTGTCGGCTCACACGCTTGGACTCTCAGGAGAACTTAATTGTAAAAGGAAAAGACTGAGTTGGCTATCCAAGCTCTGATTTCTTCTTTTATAAAGCATTGCTCTTGCTGCCTTGTGGTCATGTTCATTTAATTACACATCTCTCCTGTGGAGGCTTTTAATTGCAAGAACCGGAGTAGACACGAGCTGACCGAGTTTGCTGGAAGGGTGCTGGAGGCAGCACAGAGCTGAGGGCAGAGCTAAACCATGAGGCCAGGGGGCTTTGGAGGCTGAGGAGCCCCCCCAATGGGGAGAGCCACCAGGTTGGCTCATTTCCAGCCAAGGAGTCTTGTCTACTCTCTCAGACCCCAGGGAGAGGCCAGGCCTGGGGGTTCCTGCCCACCCCCTGCTCGGGCGGTGGGAGCGGAGAATGGGGAAGCAGCTTCGGTAGCAGGTCACCCTCCCAAACACAGCCCTGCGCCTGCTGTGCGGGGCCAGACCCCTGCTGGCCCCCACACCCACTGCCACACAGGCAGCAGCCGGGCGAGAGACTGTGGGCTTCCCTTACACTGTCCACAGGAGGATTCAAAACACCCTTCGCTGTCTGATCGCAACGCCTTTGGAGTCGTTCCCATGTTTCTCTCCTCCCATAACCGAATCCTGCCCACCAAGCACAGTCGTCACCAGCTGCTTGGCTGCACAAACCTACTGATATTTAGCCATTGCTGCTGTGCAGAAGCACAGATCTCACTAAAAGATGTCTTACTACCTTTTCTTAAACTTGCAGAGCTTTATACAAATACATAATTTTTTTAAAAGCAGCGGCTCCTGTGCACGTGCCTCCTCATGCTGTTTCTCTGTGCAGGGCGCGCTGACCCTCGTCTTTGAGGAGGACCCGCGACAGGAGCCCCTGGAGCTGGCGGTGCAGGAGGTCTCCAACGTGGTCAGATCGGCCGAGGAGAAGGTGAGCCGGGTGCCTTCCCCGCAGGAGGGAGGGAATTTATTGCTGGGGGTGAGGGAATTCATGCTGTTTCAGAATTATTTATTGAAAATGCAGAATGATTACACCAGGGGCTAAAAAAAAAGATCTGGCCCATCAGCTGATGAATGGATAAACAAAGTGTGTTCTGCCCATGTGATAGAATATTTATTCAGCCTTTAAAAGGAAGGAAATTCAGACACATGCTACCACATGGATGAACCTTGAAAACATTATGCTACGTATTGGTAAAAGAAGCCACACAAAAAGCCCCATAGTATATGATTCCATTTATATGAAATATCCCGAATAGATAAATCGATAGAGACAGAAAGTAGACTAGTTTTGCCAGGGTTTGGGTGAGGGGACTCCTTGGGAGGAAATGGAGAGATTGCTAATGGATATAAGGTTTCTCGCTGGGGTGACGAAAATGTCCTGAAAGTGATGGTGGTGATAGTCACACAATTCTGTGACTAGATTAAAACCATTGAATTATACAATTTAAACAGGTGAATTACATGTTATGTAAATTGTATCTCAATAAACTGATGTGTGTGTGTGTGTCTGCAACATGCTATGTATTTGAGCTATTAGATACTGTGTAGAATTCATTTTCCTGTTGCTAACAGTTCACAGGCTGAACTTAGTAGACTGGCTGGATGCCATAAATCATAAAAAAGCTTCTATAATGAGTCCTAAGAAGGTTCTCTGAAATACAAGACTTAGCCTTGTATTGATTAAAGTATTATTGTTGTTGTTATTATATATTAATAACTTTTTCCCCTTAAGCTCTGAATTCTTTCCCCATTAATAAAAATGATTTATTTGCCAGTGACATTTTACATAACTACCAAATCCCAAGACCTGCTCCAAACGGAGAAACACAATGTCCTTGCTGCCTGCTCACTGCACCCGATTCGTAGCTTACAGTCTGGAGCTGCAGTTAGATACCAGGATGTGGCCTCACTTTGGGAGAAAAAAGAAGGAATCAGTCAGTGCTTTCCCCGCCCTTAACTCTCATATTCATTTCCCACATGTATGTATATAAAAAACATCAGTGACGGTGAGGTTCTAGCCTCTGTCCCTCCTCTTCCTGTCTCCAGTGATGACTGTTCTCCTAAAGCCGGGCTACTCCGTCTTCATTCTCAGCCTGTGTTCACACTGTGTGTGTGTGTGCACGCGAGCGTATTTTCAATATGCTCTATGATGTTGATGGATCTGTCTGTGTCGTATTATCAGGTTAAATGTGCAGGAGAGTGTCGCCAGCCTCCGAGCCCCACCTCTTGTGTGTCCCCATCACAGCTGCAGTATCCTTTGTGCATTTAAAACTTTTAATCATTTTTATGTAGAGTTGTGCAACAAACTTTCTCTATATAGAGCATGGCAGTTTTGAGACTCATCGAGGTTGATTTTTGTAGATCTAGTTCGTGGGCTTCGGGACTCCAGGGGAACCAGAGCTTACTTATGCATCTTCCATTGTTGGGTAATTAAGGTGTTTTCTCTTTTTCACAAGTGCGGGTTGACTATCCCTTATCCAAATTGTTTGGGACCGGGAGTGTTTTGGATTTTGGATTTGTTTGGTCTTGGAATACTTGTATTGGATTAGCATTCCTAATCCAAAACCCTGCAGTGAGCATCTCTTTTGTGCATCACGTCAGCAACTCAAAAACTTTCAGATTTTGCAGCATTTGGAATTTGGACATTCGGATTCCGGACGCTCAACCCGTAGAAACCATGCTGCAGTGAGCATGTGTGTTTACTCACTCCTTGGCCACATGCACAGGACTGGCCCAAGAGCAGGCAGGGACTTGCTGAGTGGTCGGCATGTGTGTGTTAGCTTGACCGGGTATTCCCGAATCCATCAAATCCACGGCCAGAGCGCCGTCCCGCTTCCCTCTGCCCTGGTGGTGCAGGAGAGCGCTCTTTCCCCGTGTCCTTTCCCATACCGGAGCCACACGGCTGCAAGAGCCCTGTGAGTGTGGGAAGTTGCTGGGAGGTGCCGGGGAGCCCATGGCCACAGCACTGATGCTCAGGTGGCCAGCGGTCCCACACCCATTTTCCAGACTGGGGGCCTGAGGTGCAGAGGGCTGCGGCCCCACCTCCCTGGGCAGTGCACACCCTCTCTGTTAGTGACAGACAGGAGATGAATCCTTTGTGTCTCGGCGGTTTCTCTGTGGTGTTTTCTGACGATTTCCCAAGTAGGAGAGGAGCGGGTCCTTCAGGGCTGGCTGGACAGGTAGGGGGAGAGGCAGAGATGTGGAAACAGCAATAGTCCATTTTTAAAGGGCTTTATACGGCCAGGAAGGGAGCCTTAGACAGTGGATGGGTAAACGGTATTCCTTTCCTTGTAATATCATTTAATATAATTACAGAAATAGAAATGACAGGCATGGTACGTGTAAATTAGAAGTTAAAAGCAACATAGTATTTGAACACCCATGTTCATGGCAGCATCATTCGCAGTAGCAGAAAGGTAGAAGGGACCAGATGCTCACTGGTGGGTGAATGGGTAAACTAAATGCAGTGTGACTTGCAGTGGAATATTATTTAGCCTTGAAAAGGAAGGAAATTCTAACACATGCTACAGCATGGATGAACCTCCAGGACATTTTGCTAAAGGAAATACGCCAGCCACCGGAAGTGAAAGAAGTGAGTCATATCAAGACAGCTGCTATGTGAGTCCACTTACACGAGGTCCGTTCAGCAGTCAAATTCACAGAGACAGACACTAGAATGGTGGCTGCCAGGGCTGGGGTTGGGGGATGGAGAATTATTATTTAATTGGCACCGAGTTTCAGTTGGGGAAGACGAAAAAGTTTTGTGGATGGAAAGTGGTGATGGTCGCACACCAAGGTGAGTGTACTTAATGCCACTGAACTGTGCACTTAAAAATGGCTAAAATGGTAAATTGGATGTTATAATCTTTTACTACAAATATAGAAAATGGAAGTATATAAAAAAATATTTACTTTTTCGTATAACAAGAGCTTTATTAAAAAGTCATTTACCCTTCCTTTACCTGAGATATGATTTACTAATCCTTGTCAAGCACCAGTGATTTTATTTTTAAATTGACAAATGAAAATTGTATATACTTACAGTATACAACATGATGTTTTGATATATGCATGCATCGTGGAATGGATGAGTCAAGCTAACTAACAAACTTTGTATGCTTATTGTTTTTGTGTGGTTAGAACATTTGAAATCTACTCTAGCAATTTTCAACTATTCGGTATATAACTTTAATCACCATGTCGTACAGTAGATCTCTTGAACTTATTCCTCCTGTCTCGCTGAGACCAACATCTCCGCTTTGCCCAGCATCTCCCCATCACTCCACCCAAGCCCTTGGCAGCCACCATTCTGTTCTTTCGCTTTTCCCAATTCCACGTGTAAATGCAC
Source organism: Avahi laniger (assembly GCA_963575035.1). Classification (NCBI taxonomy): domain Eukaryota; kingdom Metazoa; phylum Chordata; class Mammalia; order Primates; family Indriidae; genus Avahi; species Avahi laniger. Next base: position 28,434 of record CAUYSK010051271.1, on the reverse strand, counting down.
TTGTGGAATTTGTCTGTCTGTGCCTAGCTTGTTTCACCTCACATAACGTCCTGCAGGTTTATCCACGTTGTCGCAGCTGACAGGATTTCCTTCTTTATTTAAGGCTGAGTAGTATTTCATTGTGTGTAGGTACCACATTTTCTTTATCCATTTATCCACTGAAGGACACTTGGGTTGATTCCGTATCTTGGCTGTTGTGAATAGTGCTGCAATGAGCATGGGGTACAGATATCTCTTCCACATAATGATTTTATTTCCTTTGGATTTACAGTTGACCCTTGAACAAAGTGGGGGTTAGGGCCACCAAGCCCCTGCACAGTCAAAAATCTGAATATAACTTTGACTCCCCCAAAACTTAACTCCTAATAGCCTGCTGTTGACCGAAAGTCTTACCAATAACATTAATGGTTGATTAACACATATTTTGTATGCTATATGTATTATATACTGTACTCTTACAATGAAGTGAGCTAGAAAAAAGAAAATATTATTAAGAAAATTGCAAGGAAGAGAAGATATGTTTACTATGCATTAAGTGGAAGTGGATCATCATAAAGGTTTTCATCCTCGTCATCTCCCCGCTGAGTAGGCTGAGGAGGAGGAAGAGGCGGGGTTGGTCTTCCTGTTTCAGGGGTAGCAGAGGCGGTAGAAAGTTGGCACCTAAGTGGATCTCCAGAGTTCAAACCCATGATGTTCAAGGTTCGACTGTATACCTGGTAGTGGGATTGCTGGATTATATGGTAGTTCTAATTTTAATTTTTAAAGAAATCTCCATACTGTTTTCCATAATGGCTGTACTAATTTGCACACCCACCAACAGTGTACTTTTCTTGACATCCTCATGAGCATTTGCTATTTTTTGTCTGTTTAATAATAGCCATTCTAACTGGAGTGAGGTGATATCTCATTGTGGTTTTGATTTGCATTTCACTACCATGGAAGAATTTTAGAAACACAAAGATAATTTCCAAATTCACACATATTATAAGTTGGAAATCAGGATTCAAACTCTGACTCTAAATCCTGAGCTTCTGCCACGAATGTGTGGCTGACCCTTTGCCAGGCTGTCAACATGGTTAAAGCCAAATGTATATTTAGACAAGTCCCCAACCTCTCTACCCTCCGTGTTAGGAAAGATGAATGCTAGAATGCAGAATGGGGCAGGATTGGGGGCTTTGTAGGTTCAACCAATCAGTGCTATTTGAAAAGGGATGAAAATTACACACCGATTTGCTGAGATCTTAGTAAGACCCAGGATACTTTCAAAGGTCTGTTTAGAGCAGGTCTGTCCAATAGAAATAGAATGTGAACCACATATGCAATTTTAAATTTTCTAGTAGCTACATTAAGAAAGTAAAAAGAGACAGGTGAAATTAATTCTTTTTTAAATTTTTTTATTTCAGAATATTACAGCTGTACAGATGTTTAAGTTACATATATTGTCTTTGCCTCGCCTGATGAAATTAATTCTAATAATGTATTTTATTTAACACATCAAGTGATGACTAAAAGTTATTAATGATGCGTTTCATTTTTCACACTTACTCTTTGAAATGTGGTGTGTATTTTATACTTAGAGTACATCTTGATGTGAACCAGGGGTCTTGTGAGCACCCAATAGATACACGTGGTGAGTGGCGATCATGACAGACAGTGCAGGGCTTGATCCTCCTTTGGAAATCTGTGTCTGAACTGCCTTATAGATTTAAGACCCTCCTGGGACCAGAATTCCATCACCGTGGTTCTCCCTGGCTCCACACGTAGCTACGTGGTCAGTTAGTTCTCTCTTACCACTGGCATGAACTCAAGTTCACAAGATGTGCATGGCCACCCTGAATTTATTTCTCGGAGAATTTGCAGATTCTACAAGGTGACACACCGTGGGTGCAGTGTTGGCGCTCCAGCCCAGGAGGAGGTAAAGTGCATAAAGAAGTCTTGGCCCACAGATATTTCCCAGCTTACATCTATCTATATCCCAATGATGGCTATGCAATGCCAAAAATTTGGAAACACCTTAATTTTCACAATTAGGTGGGTTATCTCAAAAAGATGCTCTCCTGAATGAGAATTCTTAACACTCTCTTGAGTGGAAAGAAACAATGCTCTGGAGGTGACATTCCGGAACAAATTCCTTTTGCTTCTGGAGAGAGTGAGCATTTTCACAGTCCAAGATTTCAGGAATTTGAATTTTGAGCTTGACTGCTCAGGAGGAGAGTTCAGAATTTCAACTGGAAACATGCCAAATCCGCCAAATTCACTGTGTCTCTCCATATTTGCTTGCAGACACTCTCTTTTTATACATTTAAATCCTGTAAGCATTTCCTGTGGAGTGATAATATTCCTTGAAGCTTGGTTTAAAAAGTAAATGTAGTGGTCAATTGTTGGACTTTGAATTCAGACAGAACGGAGGTTTTGTTCTTTGAGCCTCTGTTTCCACAAATTGAAATGTGGCAGATCTTTACCTCTTTGGGGTGTCAAGAGGATTTAAGACAGTGAGAAAGTCTAGAATGGCAAGATAATTTTAGACATGTGATAAGTGCTTTAAATGGTTGGTTTTCTGTCTCTTTGCTCCTGAAGGAGCTTTTGCTGAAAGGTGATGTGGTCCCACACGGCGACTTATAACCGGAGCAGCAACCCTTAGGCCTGAGCTGTTTGCGTGGCGCCCATCTGCCCCACATGGCTCTTGGGCCCCTGAGATGTGGGTGGTCTCAGCTGAGGTTTGTTATAAGTGTAAAATACACATAGAATTTTAAAGACTTTATACAAAAAAATAACATAAAACATCCCATAAATAATCGTTTAAATTGATTACATATTGAGATGATCATATTTGAGATATAGTGAGTTCAATAAAATATATTAGTAAAATTATTTCCCCTTGTTCTTACTTTTTAAAAGTGGTGACTAGGAAGTTTAAAATTACATATGTGATTCACATTGTTTTTCTATTGGTCAGTGCTGCTTTAAGGCAAAATTCAGGTGAAAAAGGCAATGAGTTATTAACACCGAGGCTCGGACCTAACTTTAAGTCTTAACTGGCATCAGGGTTTGTAAAATTTAGATTGTGAGCAAATCCATGATACCCCAAACTCTGCTAACTAAGCTGCAGCTTTTTCAAATGTTGGCCAACCCATTCCCCAAGTATTAACAAAAATGCTGGCCAACTTTGGGGCGCCCCTCAGAGGGGTACCTGGAAGTCTGGAGGATGTGAGGAGGTGTTGCCTATCTCGTGCCACTGCTGGGAGTGGTCAGATGGCAGCCGTGGGCTGCTCGGCCACAGAACATGCGCGGGACAGTGGCCGGCATGCAGCGAGCTCGCAGTGAACCATTGTCACACCAGCACCGGAGCGGAAGCAGAAGGGTGACCAGGAAATTCAGATAGGAGCATCCCAGAGAAGGCTGGAGCCCGTGGCTGGGCAGGGGCATTCCAGAACAAAGACTCCCGTTCAGTCTCCGGGAGCAGGCGAGATGGCTTGAGGCGGTCTGTGTACACTGGGGCACACGCGTGTGTACACAGGAGCCTATCGGGAACTCCACCTGGAGCCAGCTCGCCATCGCTCAGCTGTAGTAAGTGCTCATAAAGGACGAGTGATACCTCGCTGCTGGTCGTTTATTTAATATTTATTGAGTGCCTGCTATGTGCCACTCACTGTCCTGGAGGAGGAGGCAGTGGAGAACAAGACAGGTTAAATCTCAGTCCGCAGGGAAGGACAGAAAATGAGATACTGATATAGAGACAGAGAGACAGGCATTCGGATATCCTGCATTATTAGAGCACGCTGAGGGGGTAGGATCATGACGGGGAAGTAGCCCTTTCAAACTAGGTGGTCGGGACAGGCCTCTCTGAGGAAGAGCTGTTTGAACAAAGACCTGCGTGAGGGGAAGGATCTAGCCATGGATAGACCTGGGTTTATGTTTTATGCGCTTTCTATGCACTTCATGGGTTTGTAGACAAAGATTCTGGCTGTCAAGCCTTGTAAGCCCCTAGCCTCTGCGCCTGACTCCCCCTTACCTGGGTCCATGTCCCTCCCCAGTGGCCCCTCACCCTGTCCCTAGGCTCAGCCCCACCCCGACAGCTTGACCCTATAGCTCAAGGCGCAGAGCTGTCACCAGACCTGGAGAATGTCCCCAGGTTCCCCGTGCCTGGGCTATTTAGATCTTACGTCCCAACGCTGGCAACCGGATTCCTTTGGGAGAGCTTTTCTTTCTGCCTTTAGTGGTCTCCCCAGTCTCTTTAGTGCCGGGACTCTAACTTGCTTTTCAAATTCCCCTCTGAGGGCAGGAGCCCTGGCTGGCGCTCTGAGAGGGATGTCCGTGTGCTGCTGCCTGAGCTCTGGCCAGGATCTCTGACCGCATCTGCTCCGGGGACGCTGACCGCCTGTCTGGGAAGCCCTGGGCCGCCTGCTACTGCTGGTCAGCTGCTGCTGGACGTCCCTTCCCATGCTGTTCTCTGCCTTGCTTTCTGGGCTGCAGTGGGTATAGGGAAGGGAGGCAGAGATCATCAAATGGTCCCTCAGCTGTGAAGGGAAGGAGAGGCAGGGCCCTCGTGATTTCTTGTTTCTGTGCAGTCACAGAATAGGATTTTGTGACTTTGGGGTCACAAGTAAGAATCATGAAAGAGATGAATTTTATGGCCCAAGTTGGAATCAGCCCCAGTTGCACGTGTGCAAATGCGTGCACGTGTGCATGCGTGCACGAGCCTTCCATCAGCAGGCACAGTGCAGAGCTGTGCACGCTGGGAGAGCAGCTCAGAGCACCACGCCCTTGAGGAAGTTTTGCCTGTTTTGGGACTCAGATCTGAATCCTGTTCACCTTGTACTTGCTGTGGGAATGTAGGCAGGTCACTCTAGCCCCCTAAGGTTTAATTCCTTATCTGTAAAATTGTCATTAATACAACCCATAGATGCTTTGAAGACTGGCTGATGTGCATGTAAAGGTGGGCACAGTCTTGGGTGTGTCTGTCGTATCTGCCCAGCATCCTTCCCCCCTTCTGCACACCACCTCGTCACCTTTGGGGATGCCCCTCCCACCCCCTGCTCCAGCGGAGGCACACGTGCCAGGCCTGGCCAGTCGGAGTCACTGAATCTGGTTCAGGGCTGGGCACGTGGCCCCATCCAGCTCAAGTGGAACTTAATTCTGAGACTTTTTGCTGGAATGGCTGGGACAGGGGAGATGGCCACCTGGGACCCACATGGGCAGAGCTTGCTTGGGAACAAAGCTGACATGCAGGAGGAAAGGAAAGAGAGTTGGATGGACATGAATCCATCCACAGAGAAGGAGACAGGGCTTGGTGGCATCCAGGCCTGGAACGCAGCTGTGTCGCTACAGGCTGCATGTCTGCTTTTCCAGGCTGCACAGCCCACACACTCCCTCTTTGACTCGGTCAGCCACTTGCAACGCGAAGTGTGTTGATCCGTGTATGGCTCGGTACACGTTACGGAAAGAGTGGGTGCTTTGACATTCTTTGGTTATAATTGTTAGCAACAGTAGCATTAATAATAGTTACCATGTATTGAGTACTAGCAAGGTCCCAGGCCCTCTCCTACCACCTCCCTACCAGAGAGGTGCCTGATTTGCTGAAAGCCTCTCAGGTAACAGGTGGCAGAGTCAGCGGATGAACAGTCTGGGTCCTGAGGCCAGGTTCATGATCACTATTGTGTATTATTAATAACTATGTAATGTAGGGTACTATTCAGAAGTCTCACAGTATAATGTTTTCTATTTAGTGATGTAAAGACATCTATTTCTTTTCCTTGGAAAACTTCCTTTTAGGAAATTGGCAAGAGTCCAGGTACCAGTCAGAGTTCTTCAGTGGAATAGAATTGGTAGGATTATTTATTCGTTTATTTATTTGAAGGAATTGGCTCATGTGATTGGGGTGGGGCGGGAGGCGGGGGTGGGGGGTACTCCTGGCAAGTCTGAAATCTGCAGGGTGGCGGAAATTTAGGTCAGAGTTGAACTTGCAGTTTCGAGTCTGAACCTGGCAGGGCAGGCCGGCAGCCTGGACATGTTGGCTGGGTTTCTGTGCTGCGGCCTCGAGGCTGAATTCCTCCTCCTTTGGGAAACCGCAGTCTTTGCTCTTCGGGCCTTTGACTGATTGGATGAGGTCGGCTCACGTGAAGGGGGGCCATCTACTTTACCTAAAGTCTACTGATTTAAAACGTTAATCACATCTGAAAAATGCCTTCACAGCAACATTGAAGCTCGTGGCTGAGCATAACTGGGCACCATGGACTAGCCAAGGGCCAGTCCGGTCTTAGGTCCACCCTTGACACCTGGGGTAGTTCTGGTCACCATTTCCCTCGCTGGTCTCTGTTTTCCCATGTGTGAGGGAGGCGGCTACACCGGGGCCTTCCAGGTAAAACATTCTTGCCTCATTCAGGAGAGCGGGTGGCCAGGTACAGTTGTATCCTGGCGACTCCTCTTCAGCCTGTCCCCCGGGGCCGAGTGGCCCCCTCTCTGCCTCTGTCGTTGTCACTCCTGTTCTCCTGCTCCTCCTTGCCTTCCGTCACGCACGTAGTCTGAGCGAGGCGCCACCGGCCCAGCCCTGAGTGGGCGTGGCATGACAATCCCGTGCCCAGCACGGATTAGCATAGCCGAGCCCCTTCATTCAGACTCCAGGGGGAGCACGGTTGGTCGCCGGCAGCCAGCTGTGGGGCTGGAGTCGTGAGGGTGCCGACTCCAGGTTCAGTCGGCGGTGGCCGGGCAGTGCGGTGCCCTGGCGTGCTGCCTGCTCTGCCGGTGCCGTGGGAACAGATTTTCAGAGAAAAGCCCGGTGGTGGAGGGAGGAGGCTGGGAGGTGAGGGCCGCCTGGGCAGGTCAGACAGACTGACTGGCGCGTCCATTATAGTGCTAGGCTTCTACGCTGGAGTCATCTGCGCCTCGCTGTTGTCACTGTTTATTTGGTTGGTGTGTGGAGACTGTGCGAACCAAATGGCATTACGCCCACGTCAAGGGTGCTCATGCTTGTCATGATAGTGAAGGAGAGGACTGGAGAGAAAACTATTTCGAGGACAGATTGAGAGTGAGGAGGCTACTTTCCCCCTCACTAATGACCCTAAAATTTACTCAATGATCCAGAAACTCCAAAAGTAAAGCCATCAGTCACAATGTTGTCAGGGTAAAACAGAAAGAGAGAAAAAGCTGTGTATATCGTTTTGGAACCAGTTCCACACAAGTGCCCATTTTGAATGCCTGAATGCCTAGAGCATGCCGGCTGGTTTAATTACTGTTTGCCCTGCGTGCTGTTGAGTCAGGCATGCGGCCAGCGCCTGCGTGCAGGGAAGGGGCTGTGCGAGCTGAGGGGAGCCTGGCTTGCCTTTGTGGGGAGGGGCTGGGGCTTCCTCACCTGCCCAGCTGAACCAGCCCCTAGGGCAGCAGAGTCCAGCCTCCAACGGTGATACAGAAAGGACCCCAGAGTCACTTCTAGGACATCTCTAGGTTGAGGTGAGAAACAGGAGAAAAATGTTAAAGCAGGATGGCAGGTTCAAAAGCGTATTCCCCAAGTGTGTGGCAGCCTGCCTGGGGATGGTGGGAATGCCTCCTTGAGTCTAGATAATAAGTTGCGTCCTATGTAGTTATTAGATCATTAGTGCACATGTTTCTCTCCCCTACTGGATTATAAATTCACAGAGGGCAAGGCTCCTGTCTTGACTTTGCAACAATAATAGTTTTCATTGATCAATTGCCTGCTATCAGCTATGTTGTTCGCTGAATTCTTTGCATGTATTAACTCTAATCTGCACGGCGCATTACCGCTCTTTGGCAGATAGGGAAACGTGCTCCCAGAGGTTAAGTACATTGTCCAAAGTTAGACAGCTGTATGTGAGAGAGTTGGTATTCGAGCTCTTGTGCTTTTCATTTTCCCAAGAGCCTCTTACATTCTTGATGTGCGCACATACCGAGTACATAATAAACACGTGTGGGATGGATGAAGACAGCGACAGGTCGTTTGTTTGCTTTCTCCTCTCCAAGGCACTTCTGCGGCTGAACAGAGGGAGTTACGGTCTGTTTTACTTTGGGAGACGAGATTGGCCGTTGGCAAAATCTGAAACCTCATCCTCTCATTTGCTTGAGTCTGAGCCCTTCCTCGAGCTGCCATTCCGGACTTAGAAGTGGCACAGCGTAGCGGAAGGAACACTCCACGGGGATCTCAACAGAGCTGGACTGGAATGCTGGCTCCACCAACGGCTCTGTTGAGTTAGCGAACCCCTTCGAACTTCAGGTTCCCCATCCATTAATGTTTAACGAGAGCAGCTGCGGCCACAGCAGGGCGCTGCGGTGAAGACCGCGTGGCGTGGTGGATGGGGGTGGCGCCTGGGCACCGGGCTCAGAGCTGGTGCCTTGTAAGCAGACTTGACCCCCATTTTCTCTCAGACACCCCCATTCTTGATCTCTGCCTCCTGCTCTAGAGACACATGCTGGGGTCCTGGTTCCTGGAAAGATGAAACGCTACAAAAATTAAGTTCTAGAAAACCCTTCAGAAAGCTATAAAACTCAGTTCTCTGACCTTTAGCTATTTACAATTTCACACACAAGGCTTGGAAGATTTTAATTCAATTCAGTTCAGTTCCACAAACCCTGGCTCCACAGCCTCTGTACCTGGCACTGAGCTGGCCTGGGGACACCAAGCCCTGTCTCAAGGTGCTCACACTCAGGCCCTAGGAGAAGGACGGCTACTAAGCGAAGAGTTTGAAACTTAAGTGCCGAGCTGTGCACAAGGCCCCAAAGGGGCACAGTGACAGTGGGGTGCCCAGAAGGGCAAGCGGCCAGGGGAGGCTTCTCAGAGGACGAGCAAATAGGCTGAATTTAGAAGGATGGAGAGGTGTTTGCCCGTGAAAGAGGAGAGGCCGTGCTGTTTGCTGCGAGGACCGGAGAGCAGCTTCATAGCATTATATGCGCAGTCATTGCGGCGTTCTCCGAAATTTATCCACCTTTAGGACAGTTTCAGAGCCCTGTGGGCCAGGGTTGGGGGAAGGCTTCTTGGATAACACCGTCTCTGCTGATTTAGAAGTCATCATTTCTCCCTCCAGTAGATGATGCTGGGATAGCCCTTGGGATGTGCTGGGTCCTGGGTGGGTCGGTTCTGCAGAGCTGAAACCCGTAAGAATTCCCAGTCCAGAGGCAGCGTTGATGTGGCGGCAGATAATGAGGATGGCAGTGGCGCGGGCCGGAGCAGAGGGCCCAGAGGGCCTGCCGGGAGCCTACCTCTGGCGGTACTCACAGGACTGAGCAGAATCTGTAAAGTGCTTGGTGCAAAAGTCTTTCTGCTTGCTTAAATTCAAGTTATATGCTAGTTGCCTTATCTACTCACAACACCAGTTTTTGAGAAAAGGAGGTGGGGAGGTTTCAGTGGGTGAGGGCGAAGTAATGTTTGTCTTATACCTACAGCCTTCTTACCACTAGGATTTCATTTAACAGCTCTGTGAGGTAGGTATTGTTAGCCTCATTTTCCTGAAGAGGAATAGGAGACTCAGAGAGGGTAAGTGACTTGCCCAAGGTCACACAGCTAGTAAATGTGCCAGCCAGGATTTCAATCTAGGCTGGACGGACTCGAAAGCCCATCTTTTAGGGTGCATTTTAAAGGTGGCCCTTGTCATAAACCTGCTCCACCTGAGACTGCAGCCACTGGCCCCGTGTGGCCATTGAACACTTGAAAGGTGGCCAGGATGACCGAACTACATTTTTACTTTTTTGGAATTTTAATTTATTTAAATGCAAAATTAAAAACTGATACTCCATTCAGTTATTAGAAAATTTTTATGCCTGGAACTTCTTGGACACGGCAAATCTACTCTTTCAACTGTGAGTCTGATGATCTTTAAATACAGATCAAGTATTTCTGACGCAAACTTAGTGTCTGTATCCTAGATGCACTGTAAGTGTAAAATACACCCCAGATTTCAGACATGTCAATTATATGTTGAGGGGATAATAGGTTGCATATATTTGGGTTAAATAAAAAAAGTCTTAAAAAGTCTTAAAGATTAATTTCACCTGTTTCTTTTCGTTTTTTTAATATGGCTACTAAAAACTTTAGAATGAAATATGAGACAGTGCTGTTCAGTTTCTGCTGGCCAGTGCTGTTCTGTGCCAGAGTTTCAAATAAATGAGTGCAATTCGTTAATTTATCAGAGTGACTGTGGGCAGAACAGACAGGAATAAACACATTTCGAAATACATTCATTTTTGTATTTTTCAGCCGACCTCTCTAGCCTTCCAGCCGTCACAGCTGGGAGGCCGTCACTGAAAACAGGAGGATGGCGTCAGGTCACACGTGCCTTTTCAGAGCGGGCCCAGGCAAGGTCAGAGGTCTGTGGCGCCAGACGCAGAACAAATTAGGGGATTGTTCAGACTGGCAGTGCCTGGCAGGTGGGCAGGGGAGGAGGGAAATTGACGGTCACTCTGACTGTGGTCCCAGAGACAGTTTTTGGCAACAGCTTTCAGAGGCCAGATGATCCCTGCCCACACGCACGCAAGAGCCCGAAGCAAAAGCCGCGGGGCCTCGTGGCTCCAAGAGCACAGCTGAGTCCGTAAACAATTTAGACATCATTATTCCAGTCGATTTCAGGGCTCTCTTGGTGTCTGAGTCTGTTATTACAAAGGTTCCTGTCTGACTTTTTTATTGCTACTCTATTCGTGAAGCTCAGATTTAATATTTGAAGGCTGAATTTTCCCTTCAGACCAAACTTTACTGACAGCGTAAGACAGACACATTCGAAGGGCGAGAGAGAAATGAGATGAGGTAGGCTTCAAAGTTAATGAAGAAACCGCAAGTGCTACTGAGTGAGAGTTGAGTTATTTTGATAATTTGGGGGGGAAAAGAATCGTGGTGGGTATTCTGATTTCTTATTGATGCTCTTTTTAGTATTTTTCTGGGGTGCTTGCAGTCTTAAAGCTATTGCTCAGGATTTTAATGTCTGCACTTTAACAGTTTTTCTTCTGAGGCCGGGGGTGGGGGAAAGAGAGAGAGAGAGAGCGCTAGCGAGCTAGCGGGCAAATTAATTTTGTAGTAAATGTGACTTTAGACCCTTAATATTGGTGATTTAACATTTGCAGTTTCAAGTATTTATTTGCAGAGCACCCTAAACACATGATAAATGGTCATTTTCTGAGGCAGAATTTGAATACCGGGTGGCACGGGCTGGCGTGGAGGGACTGGCGAGTGACCCTCGCCGAACCCGTGACAGCCACAGCTGTCTTTAGTCTTGGTGGGTTTTGCTCATTTTGTATACATGATAATCTTCGCTAAGGGTTTAGGAAACAACTTAAATGTTTAGCTGTATTTTGCGCATCTAATGGCGATGTTGCATGCTATGGGTATTCAGAAATTTGGCGATTATCAAATGTCTCAGGAGACCCTCGTGAATGTCAGTGTCCGTTGGAATCAGAAGCTTTCAGGAAAGCCTGGACTGATGGTGTGGCCGCAACAGCTTCCGTACTGCTTCTCTAGAAGATTCCAGAGAACCTGTTGGCTGAATTGAGAGCAGGCAATTGCATGGAGTGCAAGCTGACCCGGGCAGGCGTGGGCGATGGTGAGGTGCTGATGCTGGCCTCGGGTGCGTGAGGCCTCAGTCGAGGCTTTGCTGCCTGCTTTCACCGCCGTCGTTGCGGCGTCTGGCAGGGCTTTGTGACGGGCATTATTGTCTTTCCTGGGCTGGCCGTCGCTGAAGATGCAGGCAGCTTTCTTCTGTCTGCCGGCCGTCTGTCCCCTGGGCTTAGCTTCGTTGTGGTGACAGCGATGCAGTTTCCTGCTCTGTAAGATGCACGGCTCAGCATCCCAGACCTTCCCCGCTCGGCTTGTTCACGTGTACAATTGTTTCCTCATTCAGGTACTTACTGGTTTCTTACCATGTGCCAAATCAGTCTGAGCACACAGGGCCATTTAAGACATTTCTGGCTAAGTGTGGTTCTGAAGTTCTTTCATTCATTTAATAAAGGTTTTTTTTAAAAAAATCAACAGGCATACCTTGAGCACTGCTGCGGTGCTGGGCCTGTGGAGGAAGGCTTGGGTTCTCCTAGAGGTGTTGATTAGATTTTGCTTTCATTTTTTTCCATCTCTACATCTACTGTGTCCTTTTCACAGTTCTTAGGAGATCAGTTAGTTGACCAGTCTTTGAATATCATTGTTTTTATTTTACATTCTTTTATAAAGGTCAGTTACAAAGATGCATCACCGTTAGAGCGTGGCGATGGAAGGGGGACGATGAAAAGCCGTGGAACCCGAGGGATGCTTCTCACCCAAAGTACATCCGGGGGGCTCGGGTAATTTTCTAGCTGTGGGCCAAACTGTAGCTCTCTGTTTTTCTAAACGGCAGCCCAAGACGAAAACACAAATCATGAGCACTGAAGATCTACGGGATTTGTGGGATTCCACGGGAAGCAGCGTCAATCAGTGGTTCAGGAGAGACATAGATGCCCTGTGCACAGGTGTCTCCGTGGATTCTTCCAAAGGCTTCTCACTCCCAGGACCACGTTATCAAAACCATTCTCACAAGAACACAGGCAGGAGTGTCTCGTATGGGACTATTCATCTTGCATCCTTTGTGTTGGCTCCAGGCACATCATCCAAGCTCGGTTCAGTATAGGCAAGTTGGCACGGTGCCAAACACCGAGGCCCAGGCCCGCAGGAGCCTGGTCTTAAATCCACTCTGAAGGTAACATCTTAGCACATCTGAAGCAGGAGGGCTCTAAACGCGAATGCCTCCAGGGTGTGTCAGGCGGTAGCTGTGTATGACCTCAGAGAGGTGGGCTCAGCTGATGAGTGCCAGAGGTGGTGAGGGCATTTGTTTCACGCCTAGAAATACTGCAAAGACCCAACAAAATACTCCTGTCCATCAAGTGCAGCCTTTGGCAGCCAGTTCATGAGTTCTAAAAAACAAATGGACTGACAAGTTTCCATAAATATTGTTTTTGGTAGCTGAGCTATTGACAAATACTGAGTAGAAAGAACTCAAATTCTTGCTGTTTGATAAGTACTGAGAAATCAGTGCAAGCAGCCTAATGATTGATAGATAAGCCCTTAAAATGAATTTTACATACTGGGATTGCACATGTTCCTGGCATAGTGTTGTGCTCTGGAGTTATAGTTTGAAATAAAACAGAATCCCTGCTTTCATGAAGCTTCAAGACAAATATCAACAAATGCATAAAATGGAGTGTGAGATATGTAATAAGTAGGTCTGTGCCAGGGATGCCCAGAAGAGGTGGGAAGAGCACCGGACCATTGGGTCTGGAGGTCAGGGGGTCAGAGGGTCAGGGGTCAGGGATCAGAGAAGTCTTCCTCCAGGAGGAAGGGGGAAGGCAGCTGGGCCATGGTAAAATAAACACCCCCACTCCACAATCTGTTTCTATTTGCTGCCCTGGGTGACAACAAGACGGTGAACTGTGATTGAGGGAAGGCCATCTTGTGGCAGCCAGGCGAGACCTGGCCCAAGTGGAGGTGTGGCCTTGGCCGTCCTGGAGGGGGTCCACCACCCGCAGGGGCCCGGGAGAAGAGCTGCGTTTTCTCATCTCCATTGTTTGTCCTTCTTTTTCTTCCTCCCTCTCCTCTTTCTCTGCAGCACTGAGCTTGCAGATGTTGGCTCAGTAATGACAGGAGAATGGCACAAGGGCCACTATGCCCCTCCCTGACCCCTTCTGGGAGAGCAGCGGGCCAGCAGGTCTTCAGCATGGAGACCAGCACAACGCAGTCCCAGGGATGCTGGGCAGACGAGGACTTGTTAGAGGCCTTAGGCCATTTGCTGAAACTGTGCAGGACTGTCTGGAGAAAGGCAGAGACACTGGCCCCCCACCCCCAGCAAACCACATGGTCACTAAGGAAAGGTGGCGCAAAGGACAGGCAGGGTGGCTCGGTTCTGTTCCCGAGTGGCTTTTGCCAGTCTGTCTGTGGACACTGGCTGTTGTTCGGGGCTGCCCAGCACTGATCAGCCCCTGCCATGCGGGGGGGAGCTCCTCACCTAGGGATCCGAGCCCGTTGCCCACAAGCGAAGCTAGAAATGCCGATTCTCACACTTCCTGCCTCCCTCAGCGCTAGGGCAGGGCGTGGGGCTCAGGCTTCGCCGGTCTGGAGGTTGCCCAGGATCTGCAGGGAGGCAGGGACTGTGTCTGGTGGTAGGTGGAGCCGGCGGGGCTGTGGGCATGGGCCCCCCTGGCACAGTGCCCAGGGCGGCGGCTGAGGAGCGCCCCAGCCCAGGTCTGCAGAGTGAACTTGGGCTTTGCCTCTGGCTACACAGCCGCAGGGTGGCTCTGTGTCCGCTCCCAAGTGCCTGTCATCTGCCCATATACCTTTTTTTCCTCACTTGAGATGCAAAATTCATTGCATGGAGAAGTTGACAAAAGTGCTGCAATTTGGAATATGTTTTAGAACATTCCAACAGGACAAGTGAGAAATTACAAACTCCTAATTGAGACATATGATGTGCATTGCTTTTCATCAACTCTGAATGTATTTATTAAAGACAAGAGAGAAAATTCAGATAAAACAATAGAGAATGTAAAAATATAATAAAGATGAGCTATGAAATCAATAGGATTTTTTTGTCCTGACAGTGAGAAGCCATTTGCATCCAAACCCAATATATTTTTTTTAATAAATATGCTCTCTACTTAAAGCATCGAGGTTCAGTTTTTGTCACTTACAACTAAGAACCACGGCTGATAGAGTCTTCTTCCTCATGTAGAGGCTGTGGTTGAATGGAAAGAAACTCAGTTTTTTCATAAAATGAAGATGATGATAATGGTACCCACTGCATGGCATGGTTGGAAAGATTAAATAAGATCATGTATGAAAAGCTTAGAACATGACTGTCACACAGTAAACAGTCCATGTTAACTGTTAGACGTAGTAACTTCTGGGGTTCCGATGTAATCAACAGCTATTTAAACAAGCATTTACCTCTCTGGTCTCACTTTTCTTCTCTGCAAAATAGGAATGATACCTGCTCTATGTGTCTTGTGATTAATGTGACTGTTAAACAAACTATGATGTGGGAAAATGCTTTGTAAAAGTATAAAATTTAGCATGAATAGAATACATTTCTATTATTATGATTGAGCTCACCCTCTGATTCTCCTAGCCCACCCTGATCCCTGGAGACCCTCTTCGTGGGGGCCGAGGCTCATTTTCATTTTATGCGATGGGTTAGATGTGTTGAGGGGAGAGAAAGGAAGACAGTATTTTTGGGAAAAATAATAGAAAATTTTAAATTTTATGAACTTTAAAATTTTATAGTGCTTTATTGTTCTTGTGAGGCCAAAAGGAAATCTAATATTCCATCTTGAAATGTGGACTTGCTTTATGTGTCAAAACTGCTTAGAACACTCAGATCCATCAAGACCCAAAGTCGCCGTGAGTGAAATTTCGAAGTTTGCCCCTCTCCCTCCCTCACTGCCTCTCACTTGCTTTTCTTCCCAGCTCGAGAAACAGCTGTTGGCTTCTTCCTGTTCCGCTCGTTTCCCTGTGTGCCAGTGTGACAATTACCTTCGGGAGGGCACAAAGGCAAGGCAGCTAGGGGTTGGCTGGCAGGAAGCAGCGTCTGTGCAGGCGACCAGCCGGGCCCAGGGGCTGAGAGGGGCGCCAGGGTGAGGGGCAGCTGGAGTGTGCGTGTGAAGCCCCGCAGGGCACTCTGCAGCAGCAGTCAGGGATCCAGAGTTGCCGGGCTCCTGCCGGTTGGGGCTGGGGGACAGGAATGGAGCAGGAGCAGGGTTCAGACGTGGAAAGGGGCTCAGCTTTGTGGGTGATGGGGACATGGCGAAGTGCTGTGGTCACTTTAGTGTGCTGAACGGAGTGACCCGCAGTGTGGAGAATGTTTGGAGGGAAGACACGGGGGCAGGAGGATCGGTAGGGGCCCGGCGCTCTCAGGTGGACTTGGAGGGTGCAGGCTGGAACCTGGGCAGGCAGGGAAAGGGACGTCAGGGGCACACGGAAGGCACAGCCGTGGCTGGCTCAGGGACTGTCCGGAGGAAGAGATCGCACAGGGAGGAGTCCAGGGTGACTCAGTCGACTTGGGGGTTGGGAGTCCGACCCAACTGAAGTGGGGGAGACGGGAGGAGAAGCGGTGTTGGGGGTGGGTCAAGAGGGGCAGTGGAGACCTGAAGGGAAACATCTCTAATGGTGAGATTGCCGTAAGCGTGACTTGTGCTGAGTTCTTCTCGCCATCCCTCAGAATCCCTTCTCACCTCCCCAGTATGCAGATTTCTTTCAGAAAATAAAGCTGCTCCTTTTTCCTGCATGGAACCAATGGTCTTTTGCTAACAGTCTTTAATTCTTCTGGGGTTATTTTTGTGGGCCGTTCGAGACAGGAATCTGATTTTATCTCTTTTCCATTTAAATGATCAAATGTCCTAGCACCACGTACTGAACAATCTGTCTTTTCCTTATCGGTTTGCAGAGCCCCCTCTGTCACTTGTCAAGTCTACACACATGCTTGCTTGACTATTCACCGGGTCGTAGCTGAGGAAACCGAGTCCTGGGGGAGGCAAGCGGGTTGCTTAATGCCCCGTGGCCTGGGCAGCCTTCCCCAGCCTCACCGTGGGGAAGAGCAGATGCTCTCTGCTGTAACTTTCTTCTCATCTTTCTCTCCTTTCCTCCGCCCTCCTTCCCTTGTCTTCCTTCCTGCCCCCTTTTCCCTTCTTTTTCCTCTTTATCCCAGTTAGTTTTATGTTTCAGCTTTGAATCCTGTTTCTGTGCACGACACAGCCATCAAAACACAGCTATTCTTCGAGCCAATAATTTGCCAAAAATATGGCTGGGTACGTCACATTTCCTCTTCCCAGCAGGCACTGGCTGGGCTGACCTCTTCCATTTAGAAGAGACCGATAGTTGGGGCTATTAAAATCTGCGGCACTTTGCTTTGGCTCCTGGTGATTCACGGCTACTAATCCCTGTGGATATGTTTTTATTTTCTTGGCTATATTGGATGTGCAGGTGGTATATATTGAAAAAGCCTGTTGTTTATTGACACGAGCCCAGTAAAGACTCTGATTAATCTAAAAAATAAATAGAGAAAAGTGAAAGGTCACACTCTAGTTCTAGAGCTCCGGATATATCCTCGATCCCCGAGTTATTTATTTCCAGTTGAGAGACTCCTTCCAGCGGAGGCGCCAGGAGAGGGACGAAGACTAGCGGTAAACCGTGTGTAGGGCCCTCTTGCTCTCTCTTCCAAGCCTTCAGTACGCTTGCTGCCCGAGTGGGCCTTCTTTAACTTGCCATTTGGGGGAGAAATCTGGCACTTCTTTTTAATGATTCCCTTGTCTTCGAAATTGATTTCAGTTGCTTGGAGGTTTCCCATCCCCCTCCCTACCCGCTGGAGGAACATGGAGGTTTGCCTTCTTAGGTCACCTGTGACCCCAAGGGATTGGATAAGTTCAGGACAGTCTCTGGGCTTCCTACATCAAGGAGCCCTTTGCTGGGGCATGTTCAATACGTTGTTCCATGGTCTCAGGGTGCCTGGCGTCAGCAGGAGGGCAGTGCTGAGTGTGGGTGGGTGGTCCCATGTGGGGCTGCACCTGTGCTCTTGAGGATGGAACGGTGGAGGGAACATGAGAAAGGAAGTCATGTTTCGAGATACGAGGTTGGGGGACTTCAGGTACCCCCAAGTCAGACTCATGTCCTTCCCCGCCAGCCTTGCATTCGGGCCCCGTCACGAGGCTCCAGCTCCTTCTCCACTAGTGGAGTTCAGGGTGAGAATCAGCTTTTGCCTGGAGAGTGGAGGGAACCTTGCGGATTTCCCTGGCTCTCCCATCCTGACCACTCACCTTCCACGCTGGCTGCCAGACGGAACTTTCATAAACACCAGTGGATCGTGCTGCTTCCTAGGCTAAAACCCTTCCTGAAAAGGACTCGACTTTCAAACTGAGGGTGACCTCTTCTTGAATGCATCAGTCCCGTGACCAGAGGGAGGCTGGGAAGTGCAGCCTCACGTGTGCGACACGTGCCTCGCCATGACGTTGTGGCTGGAAGCCTGCGGGATGGGTTTGGTGGTCAATCCCTGACCCTGCTGCTGCACAGAGCTCTTTAACGCTCTGGTGGTGTCCCTGTGTGGGAAGTCCTTTTCCGCCTCAGTACCACCTCCTCCATGAAGACTTCCCAGGCTACCCGCCCCCCTCAGGTGCCTCAGCACCCTGCCGGCACTCCTCATTTGAGCACCAACCCTCTGTGCGCAAATCCTCTGTTTCTTCTCTTTTGTCCTGAGTGCGCAGTGGCTTGCATTATCCTTTGTCTTTCCTGTGCAGAGCATAGGGCAAGGCACGAAATAGGCGATGAACTGATGAATTGTAGATAGATAGGTACTGCAATCGTGGGGGCCCCTTCATGGTATTTGTGCCAAAATGTATAGAACTGTTTATAGGACATCAAAGAACGACTGAGAAAGGCAGTCTCCAGTATTACTGTCTGCCTTTCCCTGGCGCGGGGCTTCTGAAATCCAGCTGTGAATTTGAATCACACAGGAGTATGTGAGAAACAGTTTCTGGGGCTCCGACCTAGACATTCTGCAGAGGAGGTGTGGGGTGAGGGCCTGGGGATGCTGTGGCATCTCACTGCACCCTGTCCTGGAGAGAGATGAGCTTGCAGGAGCCCGAGGGAAAACGAGTAATAGAAGGATCCTGTGCTCCTTGCATTCAGAGACCAGGACAGGAGCACACTATTGTCTGCCCCCCCTCCTCCAGTGATGACTTTCATCACACGCAGTAGCTCTGGGCTGGGAAATTCTAATCAGAAATGTATCCACTTCATCCAGTGGCTTCCTGATTCCATGCAGCCCTTATGGTTACAGTCTGTGGTGATTATATTTGATGAATTGCTAATACCTTTTTGATCCTGGGTGCCGTACTCGCAGTAGGATTTGTGGGATTCGGGCCTGCACGAGGCTGTCCCAGCTCTCAGCACCCCCCAGGCTTTGGGCTCTGAAAAAGTTGCAGCTCCCAGGTGGGAGCCGCCTCTCAGCCCGGGCCTCCGGAGGAACTTGGAGGAACTGCAAGGACCCCGCGGTTGGACTCCTCTTTTTACCATTGCTCAAGGTGACAGCGTGCTGGCTGGCCACTGCGCTCTTGCCAGGGGAGATGAAACAGAAGACAAGCCCCCCAGGTTTCCCTGTGGCCTTCCTCAAACCCATCACTGGAGCCTCCGGGGAAAATGGACAACTTTAATGGTAACACACACGTAGGAGCTGCAGAGACACACACACACAGGGACGAGGTGCAGAGCAGTGGGAGGGGACTTACCTGCGCCGATGATGAGACGTGCTCATGGTGGTTCAGAGCAGAGAGGCCTGAGGGTGCTGGGACGGCTGGGAGGACTTCCGGGATGGGCTCCGACTGGCCCCTGGAGGGAGGCAAGATTTGGGTGGACGAGAATAGCTGGTATTTATTGGGCTTCGTATTGGATCTGACTCATGACATGTCACCCTCACGACACCAAAATGAATGATTCATTTCTCTTTTCAGTTTACAGTTGGGACACACAAGTCTCTAAAAGGTTCAGTCACTGTAGCTAGTCCTCAGTGCCGGGGACTATCCGTATATTAACCTGTTTAACCCTGTGAAGTGGGTTTTATTGTTATCATCCCATTTTATAGATGAGGAAACTGCGACCCAGGGAGGTTAAGAACCTTGCTGATGTTACCCAGCTGGGAAGGAGAAGATTGGGAACTAAAGACAGGCAGCTGAGCTCCAGGGTTCTTGTCCTTAACTCCCCATAGTCCCTCCCTAATTTGTCTGATGTAATGCAGGTGCCGAGTTGGGATCAAACCCAAGTTGAGCTCATTCCAGACCCTGAAGCGGCAGCCCTAGGTACACTTCACCACCTCCAAGAGGAAGGCCGCAGCTCGAGTGTGAGAAGGTGTCTTTTTAAGATAAGAGACTTAGTTTCCAATGTTTGTCCAAACCAAAGTAGGCAGATAGTGCAGCTAACGCCCAGGAAGAAATAAGAGCAGGACACAGCCAGTGACACACAAAAAGGGAGGGCTGTGCAGTGCCTGGGCGAGCCAGGGGGTGGGTGGGAGCAGGTGGGCCAGGCGCGGGGCCTGCGGGATTCGGAGAGAAGCCAGAGTGAGGACAGTCGGATTGTGCATACGTTCCTTTTGAAAACAGGCGTTCATTGGGTATGTTGATTATGCACTGCTTTAAGACACAGAGTATTGTCAGAACCTTTGAGGTACAGCAAGGCCAACAGATCGGGACACCACTGCCATTAAAAACGTAGACTGTTACTCATGGTTCCCAAAACGGGGGGCTGGTCATGCCCTGCGGACCACACAGGAAGGCACCAGGAGGCAGAGGGAGAGGAAGGGACTCAGGGCAAGAGCCTTTGTTACGGTTTTCACAGCAAGGAACAGGCGAGGCAGGGCAGCATGCTTGGGGTTGGCTGGTTCGAACAGTTTCAGCAGGCTCTGGGGTGCAGGGCGGTTTCTAGCTGTCTGGTGTCTGGCCCTGGAGTGGTTAGGGCAGGGGATGGGGTCTGAGAGTGTGAGCGCCCACAGGAGGAGGTAGTCAGGGTGTGGCCTCTGGACTAGTTGGTGTGTATTCGCAAAACATGCTCGCAGACAGTCCCTCCAGGGTCACGAGGCCCCGATGTCAAAGCATCTGAATAGAGAAAATAAAAGACAAGGTTAATACGCCAGCTTTGGTCTGACTTCTCTGTGGGGTACAGTATTACTGCATTTAAAATTTATCTTTCCTGGACATTTGATTGTATGGGCTGAGTGTATCATGAGACTCCTCCCTCATGTAATGATCTGGACTCAGCAGGAGCTGGCCACGGGGTGAAGGAACATGTGGCTTTGCTGTGCCCAGGCCCCGATGCCTCGCCGTGCACACGCCCTCCTGGTGTCTGCAGTGCCAGTGACTGGAGCCTGGGACAGCGCAAGCACTCAGTCTCTTGTGTAGGACAAGCACTGAACCATAGCGCCACACCTAGGCAGGTGCCACGGACAGGGGAGGTTTGCATATTTACTGGAATAAATTCCCAGCAGATGGCAGTAAAGCACTGTGGTCTAACCAAGTCTGTCTATTAGGATGATGTTTCTGACAAACAGAAATAAAGTGCCTCAAAGGGGCCGCTGTTGGTGGCCCAGGGGTCTGGGTCTCTCAGGCCACGGTGCTGTCTGTGACCCTGCTGGGCTGGCAGGTACACCCCGTCTCCCAGGAACAGGCGGATTCTCTGCTGAGCCCCACCAGGAAGCTCCTTGGGGTTCTGTGGGTGCCTTCCATTCCACTCTGCTCCCCGAGCCTGAGAAGAGAGGAGAGAGAAGCGAGGTCCCAAAGGTCACAGGGGGACACCACACAAGGTAAGGGGGTGGCGTTCGAAGTTTGGGGTCCTGGCACCCAGGGGTAAAGAAGGGCTCTGGGGTCCTGGGGTGGGGAGGTGGGTAGAGGCATTTATGCTCAAAGAGAGGTGGCCGCGTAGACCACGTGCATAGCAGGTGTGGGACCATCCTCTTCCAGGGCGGGACCAGGGTCCTAAAGGATTAGGTCCAAATACTTGGTCACATAATGAAAGGTGAAGCAAGGGATGTGCAGCCTTGGACCTGCGCTCTTTTCTGCGTGTGCATGGTGGTGGGGGTGGGTCGCTGGAGTAGACGGGTGGCCATGGGGCCAGGCTGGAGCGTTCTCCCCTCCTGCCGTGCCAGGCCCAGTGCAGGGCCACCAGTCGTCACTCTAACATCTGGCCCTCGGGCCCTCCCTGGGAAGCAGCTGGCTTTGGGAAAAGTCTTAAACAGCAGTGCAGAAGAAAGGGAGACTCCCGAGGGCATGGGTGATAGAGGGGTCCCGAGTCACAAAAAAGGATTTGAACTGCTCCGAATGAGACATCGAGAGAGGTTTGTTTCACGTCCTTTGAAGGAGGAGGAAAGAGTAGCAGCAAGACGGTGACACCCCGAGTTCCCAGGGAGTGCGGGAGCTGTCAGGAGAGGTGCCCCCGGGGAGAGGGGGGTCATCGAAAGGGAACAGAGCTGTCTGACGCGCGATTTTCAGGTTGCGGGGCAGCGTGCTGTGGGAGCTGGCTCCGTGGACACCTCTCCTCTGGTCTTCTGTGGATTTTACTGCAGTCGCTAAAGTTTTGTGTGAGAATTTTGTGTTCTGTGCTCTCTCTCTGTGTGTGTGTGTGTGTGTGTGTGTGAGAGAGAGAGAGAGAGAAGGGAGGGAGAAAACAGAAAAGGCTCAGTTCACATCTGCACAGGCCTGTGCGGCACAGAACGGTGCCCAGCCCCTTTCCGTGGAAGCCCCTCAGGACTCTGCACAGTCCCGATGAAGGCTCTCGACTTCGCACACTGTGGAATTAGAGGCTTGATCACTTTAACTTTGATGTCAAGAGTTTGAGCAGCTCCTGTGGACATCGGAGTCCCATAGACATCCCTGTGCCTGGGAGAAAGGTTTTGGAAGATTCTTGATCAGCAGAGGAGTATGTGTACACAGAATGTTCCGGAGCCAAGTGAGCATTAAAGATTGTCTGTCCCCCAAACTTGTGCTGTCAGAAAAATTAATCTTTCTCATTGTATCTTCAGTCACAACTATGCTGGGAAGAAGCATTCAACAAATACATTCAGGTATTTAATAGATGTATTTTTTAAGAAATGAATTTTGAATAGCTTTACGTTTGTTCATTCATTCACTAAGGGGTTCAACATATATTTTTTATCAGCTCGATATGTGCCAAGAGCTGTCCTTGGCCCTGGGGAGCCATGGGGAAGGTGGCTGCCTTTGAGGAGATTTCAGGGCGCAGGGATGGGGTTGATCAGAGTAACAAGATTATAGCAGCTCAGGGTCGCATTTTTAGAAGCTACTTTTAATTTGTTTGACAAACTAATTTGCTTGACAGACTGGCAGGAAGATCCCTGGGTAGAAATTACTCTGCTGAGAAGATACAGGCCTCCTTTCCAGCAAAGGTCTGATGTGCTTATCGAGTTTTTCCTGAGAGCAGGAAGGGAGGCAATGGGGTCAGGGTGGACCTGACCCACAGTAATCTCTGGAGAAGAGTGTTGGAGTGGGTGGACCTCACGCACTCTGCTTTTCCATTACCGAGATTCTGTGCATTCTTAGTCTCACGCTGGCTTTGTAAAGGGATTGCAAAATTGTTCTTAAAACCGAAGGTTAAAATTGCATCGGAGAGCTCTCATTTTGGTGTCCTGGTGGGTGTAAGTAAACACATTCTTGGAAGCTGAGTGTTGAAACCCTGTTGTTTCGGGCCAGGAGGACGAGGCAGCTGCAAAACTGTGCTGCTTCGGGAGCCCCAGCTGCTGCAGTCTGCCAGGAGGTGCTGTCTTGGGTGCTGATGGCAGAGCTGAGGAATTCGCACATCCCGTGCAGAGTAAGCGCTCTGCATGTGCTTCGCAAAGGAGCAGAAAGGGGATTGATACACAGTGCCAGACATGCCCCCCCCTTTTTCTTCCAGTGATGCATGCTTTTTCCAATTTTAAAACTTAAGTGCAATTAACCCTTTTTAGCACATTGTTCTGAGAATTTTGAAAACAGTATATAGTTGTATAACTACAATCAGGATATGGAATACTTCTGCAACCCTCAAAGTCCACCCATGGCCCAGCTCTTGACAAATACTGATCTAGTTGATGTCCCTGGAGTTTTATGTTTGCAAAAATTATACAGTATGCAACCTTTTCAGTCTGAGTTTGTTCACTTAGCATAATACATTTGACATTCATCCATGTTGTTGGTTGCTGTGTGGATCAGTAGTTTTTTTTTTTTTTTGATTGCTGTGTAGTGTTCCATGGTATGTTTGTAGCATAGTTTGTTTATCTATTAACCAGTTGAGGGACTTTTGGGTTGATTTCAGTTTTTGGTGGATGTGGAAAAAAGTTGCAACCAATATTCATGTGCAAGTATTTGTGTGAACATAGGTTTTCATTTCATTTGGGTAAACACCTGGAAGTGGGATTTCTGGTTTGTATATGTTTAACTTTATGAGAAACTGCCAAACTTTATCCTAAATTACATATTAATAGTTTTGCATCCCCACGGCTGTGAGTAGGAGTTCCAATTCTGCATCCCAGTCAGCATTTGGTGCTGTCAACAATAACAGTTAGCCATTCTAATACGTGTGTAGTGGTGTCTCATTGTTGTTTTAATTTATGATTTCCTAATAGTGAATGCTATTAAGCATCATTTTTGGGCTTATTTGTCACTGGTATGTCTTCCATGAAGCGTCTGTTTAAATCTCTCACCCATTTTTGGCTGGTTTGTTTTTTTATTCAGTAGGAGAGTTTTATACATCTTCTGGGTACAAGACCTTTATTAGATATTAATACATGCTTTGCAAATATTTTCTCCAAGTTTTTGGGTTATTTTTTTCTTAAAGTGTCTTTCAAGGCATAGAAATTCTTAATTTTGATGAAGACCAATTTATCAACCTTTTCTTTTATGAGTTTCGCTTTTGGTGTCATGCCTCAGAATTCTTTGCCTAACCTCAGATCGTGAAGATTTTCTCCTATATTTCATTTTAAAAGTTTTATAGTTTAGGTTTATATTTATAATCTATTTTTAGTTAATTTTCATGTAGGGTGTGGGGTTCAGATCAAGATTAATTTGCATATGAATGTCCAATTGTTTCAACATTATTTGTATCTTTTCTTTCTCCAATGAATTGTCTTTGCACCATTGTCAAAAATCAATTTACCAGATTTGTGTGGGTCTGTTTCTGAACTCTCTGTTATGTTTCATTGACCTACATGTCTGTTTCTTCACCAATACCACACTGTCTTGATTACTGTAGCTTCATAATAGGCCTTAAAATTGGGGAGTTTGAGCTTCTAAACTTTCTTCTTCTTTTTTTTCATAAAATCAGCTTGTCTGTGTTATGAAATATCAGGTTTGAATTTTGATAGAAATTGCATTAAACACATAAGTAATTTGGGAAGAGTTGACATCTTTACTACATTGAGTCTTTCAATCCGCAAATATTGTATGTCTTTTCATTTATTTAGGGCCCCTTTAATTTATTTCATTAGTATTTTGTAGCATTTTAAGTATACAGATCTCGTAAAGTTTTGTTAAATATATTCTTAGGTATTTCATTTTCTTGGAGTTATTATATATGGTATTATTTTTATATTTATATTATAGACATGTAATTAATTTTTTATGTTGACCTTGTATCCTGTGATCTTGCCAAACTCACTTATTACTCTTGTTTATAATCCTTAGGCCCTATTTTTTTTTTTTAGATTTCTTAGAATTTTCTATGTGAATATACATATCTGTGAATATAGATAGTTTTATTTTTTCTTTTTAAATCTGTATACCTTCCCTCTCTCCTGTCTCAGTGTTCTGGCTTGGACTTCTAGTACAATTTTGAATAAGAATGAAGAGAGTGTGCATTCTCGTCTTGTTCCCAATTTTTGGATGAAACATTCAGTCTTTCACCATTTTGTATGATACTTGCTGCAAGGTTTTTGTAGATGCCCTTTATTAGGCAGAGGAGGAAGTCTCTTCTGTTCCTAGTGAGTTCAGAGTCTTTGTGATGAATAAATATTAAATTTTGTCAAATGCATTTTATGCATCAATTTATATGATTGTGAGGTTTTCCCTTTTTAAACCGTTGATATGGTGTATTACATTGATTTGGTTGATTTTTTAATATTGAACCAGCTTGCATTCCTGGAGTAAACCCCACTTGGTCATCATGTATTATTCTTTTTGTATTATACATTGCTGGATTCAACTTACTAAATTTTTGTTGTAGATTTTTGCTTCTGTATTTACAAGGAATATTGGTCTGTTATATTCTTTTCTTGCACTGTCTTTGGTTTTGTGTTTAGGCTAAAGCTGGACTCTTAAAATGAGTCAAATTCTATTCTGGAAGAAATCGACGTTATTTCTTCTTTAAACATTTGGTAGAATTTTCAGTGAAACCATCTAGCCTGCTGATTTCTTTCTTTCTTTCTTTTTTTTTTTTTTTGAGACAGAATCTCACTCTCTTGTCTGGGCTAGAGTGCCATAGGGTCCCCCTCGCTCACAGCAACCTCAAACTCCTGGACTCCAGCGATCCTCCTGCCTCAGCCTCTGGAGTAGCTGGGACTACAGGCACACGCCACCGTACTCCGCTAATTTTTTCTATTTTTAGTTGTTTGGCTACTTTCTTTCTATTTATAGTAGAGACGGGATCTCGCTCTTGCTCAGGCTGATCTCGAACTCCTGAGCTCAAGCAATCCTCCTGCCTTGGTCTCCCAGAGTGCTAGGATTACAGGCGTGAGCCACTGCGCCTGGCCTGATTTCTTTATTAAGAGGTTTCAAGGTATAATTTCTTTAATAGCTATAGGACTACTCAGGTTACCTGTTTCATTTTGTATGAATTTAGTAGTTTCAATTTTCAAAAAATAGATCCATTTCCATGGTGAAATTTATGTACATAGAGCTGTTTATGGTATTGCTTTATTAGATTTTTACTTTCTGTGGGATCTGTAGTGATACTCCCTTTTTCAATCCTTACACTGGTAATTTGTATCTTTTCTCTTATTTTCTTTTTCTGTATTACTAGAGGTTTATCCATTTTTTTAAATCTTTTCAAAGACTTATCTCTTAGTTTTATGGATTTTTATCTATTATTTTCCTGTTTTCCATTTCATTAATTTCTGCTCTTATCTTTATTATTTCTTTCCTTCACTTGTTTTGGGTTTATTTTGTTCTTTTTCTAGTTTTTTAAAGTGGAAGCTTAGATTAGTGATTTGAGACATTTCTTTCCTTTATTATATGAGTTTATAATACTCTAAATTACTCTTAATTGCTTAAGTGTTGCTTTAGCTACATGCAACAAAAGTTGAAAATGAAGATTTGAATTTTCTTTTAGTTCAGAATATTCTGATTACTTTATGACTTCTTCTTTTACTGATGGACTATTCAGAAGTATGTTCAATTTCCAAATATTTGAAGATTTTTAGTTATCTGTTTCTAGTTTAATTCCATTATTGTAAGACAGCAATCTATGTATGATTATAATTCTTTAAAATTTGTTAAAATTTGTTTTATGACCCTGAATATAGTATATATTGATGTACTTGAGAAAGAATATATTTTCTGTTACTATTGGATAAAGTATTCTATTTATATCAATTAGATACAATTAGTTGATGCTGTTGTTTAGTTCTTCTGTATATTTAATGATTATCTATGTACTAGTTGTAATTATTATTGAGAAAGGAATAGTGAAGATTCTGTATAGGACAGGTGTTAGGGTGCTAGGGTGGTGCCCAACGATGCCTCCTGGTATTCACACTCTTGTATAATCCTTCCCCTTGAATATGAGTGGGACCTATGATTTGTTTCTAACCAACAGAATATGGCAAAGATGATAGATGCCACTTCCATGATTATGTTTCATTATATAAGTATCCATCTTCCTAGCAGATACCTCCTAGAGACTCTTGCTGGCCTTGAAGGAGTCAATAGCCCTGTTGGGAAGCCCATATGGCCAGAAACTGAAGGCACCTTCTGGGAGTTGGGGGAAGCCCCCAGTGACACCTAGCAAGAATCCAAGGCTGCCAGTCTTAGAGCCATAAGGGTATAAATTCTGCCAATAACCTGAGGGAGTTTAGTAACAGAGGTTTCCCTAGTCAAGCTTCTCAATAGACCCTAGCCCTGGCTAGCACCTTGATTGCAGCCCTGTAAGACCCTAAGCAGAGGACCCAGCTAAGCCATGCCCTGAACCAACCCATACAAGCTGTGCGATGATTAATGTGCCTTGTTTTAAGTCTCTAAGTTTGTGGTAATTTGTTACATAGCAATAATAACCAATACAGACTTCAACTATAATTGTGGATTTATCCGTTTCTTTTTTTAGTTCTGTCAGTTTTTGCTTCATGTATTTTGAAGCTCTGTTGTTAGATGCTTATTCATCTAGGATTCTTACTTATGTCTTCTTGGTGAATGAATAAATGGTGAACCCATTCATCATTATATAATGTGCCTCTTAGTCTATGCTAATTTTTTCCTTGTGGTGAAGTTTGTTTTGATATTATAGCCACTCCAACTTTCTTTTTATTAGTGCTTGCATGACATATCTGTTTCCAGTTTTTTCCTTTTAACTTACCTATATCATTATATTTGATGTCAATTTGATGTCAACACTGTGTGTTGTCATTTAAAAAAATACCCATTCCAGGCCGGGTGCGGTGGCTCACGCCTGTAATCCTAGCACTCTGGGAGGCCGAGGTGAGAGGATTGCTTGAGCTCAAGAGTTCGAGACCAGCCTGAGCAAGAGTGAGACCCCGTCTCTACTATAAATAGAAAGAAATTGGCCAAACAACTAAAAATGGAAAAAAATTAGCTGGGCACGGTGGCATGTGCCTGTAGTCCCAGCTACTTCAGAGGCTGAGGCAGGAGGATCGCTTGAGCCCAGGAGTCTGAGGTTGCTGTGAGCTAGGCTGACACCACAGCACTCACTCTAGCCTGGGCAACAAAAGCGAGACTCTGTCTCAAAAAAAAAAA
>CAUYSK010051267.1:0-12391 GCA_963575035.1 Avahi laniger | reverse complement strand
CGTGGGAAACACGTGCTGAGCCGATGAGTAGTGAGGGAGTGAATGCGTGCAGCCTGACCATGGTGCCCACGTGCTTTTACTCAGAAAAAACAAACAAACTATTAATATCAGGACAAATATTTCAGGATGAATTCCTTTGTGCCCTCCACAAGACAAAAAAAAAAAAAAAGGGCCAGGGGGCGGGGAAGAGATGGATTTGGATGGATGCTTTCAGCCACCTGGGGCATGAAACGAACTTCCTGAAACTGTAAATCCAAGGAGGAGTCTGTGACTGCCTGAAAGAAGGCAATCTGAAACTGGAAAGGCTGCGTGCCATGTGATTCCAGCTCTATGATATTCTGGAAAAGGCAAAACTATAGAGACAGTAAAAACATCGGTGGTTGCCAGGGGGTGAGGGGAGGGGTGAGCAGGCAGAGCACAGAGGATGTTCAGGGCAGTGGAGCTACTCTGTATGATACCGTAATGGTGGATACATGCCGTTGTACATTGTCCAAACCCACAGAATGTACACCACCAAGAGTGAGCCCTAACGTAAACTGTGGACTCTGGGTGACAATGACGTGTCGATGTAGGTTCATCAGTTGTCACCAGGTCCCCTGCTGGTGGGGGTGTTGATAATGAGGGAGGCTGTGCATGTGGGAGGGAGGGGGCAGTGAGTGTGTGGGAATCTCTGTACCTTCCTCCCAATTTTGCTGTGGACCTCGAAGTGCTCTGAAAACTAAAGTCTTTTTTTTATTTTTATTTTTATTTTTTTTTGAGACAGAGTCTCACTCTGTTGCCTGGGCTAGAGTGCCGTGGCGCCAACCTAGCTCACAACAACCTCAAACTCCTGGGCTAAAGCAATCCTTCTGCCTCAGCCTTCCAAGTGGCTGGGACTACAGGCGTGCGCCACCCTGCCTGGCTAATTTTTTCTATATATTTTTAGTTGTCCAGCTAATTTCTTTCTATTTTTTTAGTAGAGATGGGTCTTGCTCTTGCTCAGGCTGGTCTCTAACTCCTGAGCTCAAACGATCCGCCCACCTGGGCCTCCCAGAGTGCTAGGATCACAGACGTGAGCCAGCGAGCCCAGCCCTAAAGTCTTTTTTTAAAAAAGGACTTGTGTTATGAACCTGCTGGGGCTGCTGGTGGCCAGAGGGCAAGGAGAGAGGAAGCCGCTGTGCCTCCCAAATATCTTCTCCCCTTGGCAAGGAGGGGTATGAAAGAAACAAAAGGGGAGCTCTGGTGGTTTCTCTGGAAAAACACAGGGCAGCTTCAGGAGGACGTCTGAAACAAGTAAGCGTTCCGGAAACAAGGCTGTGCCTCTCAAGGAACTGGGCTGCTGGTCTTTTGGCTAGAGAAAAAAATTAGGAGCAAGATCCTCATCAATCCTGAAAGACAGAGACACAGATGAGAGAGAGAAGGCAGAACAGTGATGACAGAGGAATGGACCACACGCTACAGAAAGGGGGGCCAAGGGGGTGTCAAAGGAGGGAACGGCAAAGCCAGGGGCAGAGACGGAGCAAGGGAATGCAGCAAGGTGCCGGCACAGAGCTGGGAAGAGTGAGACAAACAAGCCTGGCCTTCAGCTACAGAAATTGACTATCACCTGCATGAGTCACCTGTGTGGACCAGCAGATGGAAGCCCAGGTCCTTCCTGCTCCTCAAAATAAAACATGTCCCAATTTTCACTGAAACAACAGTTTCGAAGCTACTGCAAAATCGCTTGGTCCCTTGTCCTCTTCTTCAGATGTTTTGCTTCTGCAAACAAAACAGCAAAAAATGCTCCCTCTTTTTTATTTAATGGCGAATTTTCAAAGAGATTTTGGCAATCAAAATCTAAAAGTGTGACCCCAGACAATGACCAAGCTGAGCAAGCAGATTTGAAGGTAAGTTACCAAAGAGATCAGATACTCTATGACATCAAAGAGAATGAGGACCTGATGCCATGTGCGTAGCTCAGCCTGGGGCTTGAGGCAGGAACAAGTGTCCAAGGTTAATACCCCAGGCCCTGGAGGTGGGGAAGACTCTCCGTGGATTTTCCTTGTGAACCAAAGGGCCCAAGTGTCTTTCATCTTCTCGGCTTCATATAGGGAAGACCAGCTCCCCCAAGGAGGCCATCACATCAAAGCCCAGATGTCTCACTCCTGCGGCTGCCAGACCCTAAACAGAACCATTGGGTGCCAGAGTGCCCAGGACAGGGCCAGGAGAGCTGAGTGACTGAGGCGCTCGGTCCTAGGTCGGATGAGAGGGGGCCAGGCCATCCCCTCCAGCGGAGAGTAACTTCTCTATTCACTCCAGGTGCTCTTCAGGTTGTCATCTCCTGGTGGTCTTTGACAGGAAAAGGGAGGGCATCATTGCCAAGTAAAATGTTGGGCTCTCTTTACAATCCAGTATTCTCTATGTGAGTCAGACACCTGAGGTCCTGTCTGTGGAGCCTGATTGCAAAGGGGCCCTTAACATGGGGCTTAACGCACCCCCAGTTCCTTCTGCCTTCTCCTCCCCTCCGAGACCCAGTAAAGAGAGAGTACATACAGCAGGGGCTGACGGTCCTGGGGCAGCCCCAGGGCTGACAGGGCCCTCCGGGCTCCTTCCATAATAACTGCTGGAGGAAAAGCTTCAGAATATGCACTAAATTCCAGAGTCACCAAGGAAAGAACAAGTGTCCCAAACAAGCATCTACACTTCCTCTAAAGTCTCTGTCTTCTTCTTCGTGATGGCTGAACTTATTATTTATTAAAAACAAAGAAGAGCTACCTTGTATTCAGCACTCACTTTGTGCCACTTTGCTAAATACACTTTGTATATTATTTTATATAACCTTTATGTTGGATGTTACTGCTCCCAAGTTTTAGGTGAGGAACCTGAAGTCCCGAGAATTTAAATAAATGTTCCCTCAGTCGCACGTCTGGGGATGAGAATCTGAACCACTTCTCTCTAACCCTAAGCCCACACTCTTAATCAGTACACTATTGCACCATTTAAGAATTTTAACAAAAAGCATTAACAAGAGAAAAAAGCACAAGTGACGGTTCAGCGAAAGGAAAGACAGACTTCAGGGATGTTTTCACGCCCCTGGCTCCGGGCACCTCATCTGGGCAATTCCACATCAGGCCCTCAAGAGCCCGAAAGCCTCCTATCCAGTGGAGAAAAGCTTTTCTCTTCCAGCTTATGAGGGATCATCTGCTTCGACTAGGCCAGAGTCATAATCGTTCATTCCAGAAGGGGCTGTGATTCACATCTGAGCTTCTGAAAACGGTGTTAGTTTAATTTAAAGGGGAGATGAAAGCACAATAAATGCTCAAATGCTGACAGATTTTTCCAGACCTTAATTCACATGCATTTTGCTTTCAGAGCATTTGATTTGTTTTTATTTTCAAACTATGTTGCACCACATGCAAGGAAAATAGATTTACTTAATCTGGATCCTGTGACTTCATTATCTATTGATGTCAATACCGAGTAGATGAGGAGTGCTCAGGCATCAGATGGTGTTGCCTCTTCCCTCTGGGAAGCAAGGGTGAGAACCACCAAGTCCAGGACGTTCAGAGGCTTGGACACTTTAAGGCTGACGGCCACACTAGGCGTCACCTCCCCAGAAGCTCCCTCGCAGTCAGGCTGACCTTGGCACAAATGCAATCGGGAGACCTTAGTCCCCTCCCTGGGAATCAGATGTGTGCTGGTGCTCCTAGTGTGTGTCTAAACTCACTCTGCATTTAGCTCGCCTGCTGATGTTCATTGATCCATAACTGTTTCAAAAGAGGGAAGCACTCCAGCCTGGCTTCGCACAGAGGCAGAGAATCAGGCCTTGGGGCTGGGGGCAAGGAGGCTGCGCAGGACAATCGCCACAGCTTCCTAACTCACGTCCCCACCCCTTGTCGGCTTTGTCTGTCCCTTGTCCTCCACAGAGATGCCGTCCTAATATAATCATGTTATATCGCCTCCCTATTCAAAATCTTTCTCCACCAGCTACCGAAACAAACAAAAAAACTAAACAATAACAACCCATGTTCAGTGCTTCCATTCATTTACCCAACCATTTTGCAAGTATTTATCAGGCGCCTGCTCTGTGCCAGCCCCAGTCTGGTTCTGACCAGCCTCCCCAGCCATACCTTCTACTCCACACCCCTCCTCTCCTCCCTCCCTATTCCCCACTTACACTTTATTACTTTCGATTCCCTGAGCCTGACCTGCGTTTTCCTCCTCTACGCCTTTACCAGGCTGTTCCCTGTGGCAAATTCCCCTCTTCCACATCCATATCCAAGTTCTACCCAGCCTCAAAGACACCCGGAGTGCCACTTTCTCTGTGAAACCTTCTCTGATTGCCCCAAGTCAGCATTAACTGCTTCTCTGACCACCCGCTGCTGCCCTAGGCCCTGGGAGAAGTAGCTGTTCCCCCCTCTGCATTCACTGGCCACCTTGCTCTTTCCACGTCCCTCCGTCACCTCCTTACGCCTGGGTGCTGTTATTTCTTGACCACCATCCATTAAAAGGAGAGTCTGTGTTTATTCTCCTCCCTCTACCTAAGTCCAGAACAAAACAGCCATTCAGAGTATTTGTGAGTAAACGGGAACATGAATACTTTCTGGCCTGTTCTCATGGCATTCAGTGCTCAGAATTAGGTCATTGACCACACTCTGTTTGGTATTATAAACATCTGTGTACATAATAATAATTATAAACCACTTAGTGGCAAAACTTTTGTCTTGTGTATCTTTTTTTTTCTTTTTTTTAAATCCAGTTCCTTCTACATTACGTATCTTCTTTATCTCCCTCAGCATCTAAAAAGAAACTCCTCTCTCAAAGTGGGCACTCACTAAATACTACAAGGTCATAAAATTAAATTCCCATTCTTCCAGGTAGGCCTAGGGAAGTACTAGGAGAAGACCTAACGAATGCTGAAGAGAGGGTACTGGAATGGCAGTTCAGTTCAGCTAACATTTCTTAGGGTGATATATGTGTATGTGTTGTTAATATTGATGTATTTCTATAATAAGTTAATTGCATTAATAAATTTAATAATTAATGTTATTAATATGTTATTATTAGGTGAGCACCCATTAAGTGGGCCACATAGCAGCATCAAATTAGAGAAACAGGGTAAGTACGACATGATCCTGCTTTCCAGAAGATCCCAGCAAAAATACAGAAGACGGAGCTACATGAAAGGCAGCCAAGCTCTATAGCAATGGCTCACACGTGCTGGGCTGAGCCCTTGTCTGGTCCATAACCAAGCACCCACTGACCTATGATAAGGAGTGGAAAAACTAAGTTCACTGTACCAAGGGCTAAATTTATACCAAGTAAATGTTCACCATTCCAAGAGCATGTCCTTTGTACTTTGGCAGCTGTTGGGTATATTAAATGTCCTCTCATATTGAAATGATGTGATGGCAGGTGCTTTTTGGTTTAAAAAATAGAAAGTGGAAAATCTGATGTTGATCTTCTTAATTATTTTTTATTTTAATTTTATTGTTGCATGAAATCCAAACCTAGAATCCCCTGTTCCCCCAGATAGACCTTTATCATCTTGAAGATGCATTTGACTGTGTGGTGGGCAGAATAAACAGAAGTCTGTTTCTCGAAGGATATCATGGCTCGATCTGCAGGGCTCCAGCAGCCCCCTCCATGCAGCGGCAGAGCGGCCATCTCCTCTGGCCCGAGAGCTGTTTGGGAGCCTTAACTTTCACAAGAGGAGTCCAACTCTCTCAGCGCATTGTCAAAATAAGGCTCTCCTTGCAGGTTTTTTTCTTCACAAAGCCCACCAAGGGTTTCCAGGGAAGATTGAGGAGAAAGCATCCTTCATGGTGCTGGCTGGGGCAGGAGAACAAACTCAACTGCTGGGATCCCATCTACTCTCTGTTCCCCATGGAAGAAAATATTCAGCAGGGAGGGCAACACGACTACAGTCTGAAGGGTGCTGGTGGAAACTCACTGAAGCTGGGGTAAGGGAACGGGGGACGGGGGGAAGGAACGCTTCACCCGTGGTTAAGGGGCAGGAATATGTGCCAGCTGCAGCATCACATCTGGACGAGGGGCAAGTACACTTGAGAAAGCCACAGCCCTGAGTCCCAGATCGACAGTGCCTGCCGACAACTGAGGATGAATCAGCACATCGGAGAAGGGCCCCTCCGACAGCCGCCACCTCCATGCTAGCAAGCGTCAAGTAAAAATAACACTGGAATACAACTGGGAGAGGGACAAAAGATAGTTATCTCTGGGGAGCAGTGCAAAGGGAGACCCAAATCTAAGCAAGAATATTAAAAGTCAAGCAGAGGACAGACACTGACAAAAAAATCCTCTTGTGAATTAGTCCACACCATAAATACAAGTTATCATTAGAGGAACTGGAAACCTTTGGTGCACTAAGGGTAACCATGACAACAAGAAACTTCAAACTCAGCCCAATTTCTTACTAAATTAATATGAACTTCCCACACTAACGATCTTCCTTGCCCCCCACAAGGAAAAGTGGGTTCATCTTCAAGAAATAAAAAATATTTTTCTCATTATCTACTGTCCGATACAACATGTCCAGCTTTCAACAAAAGAAGTTACAAAGGGAAGAAAAACATAGTCTAATGAGAACCGTCAGAACTGGATTCATAAATGACACCAGTATTGGAGCTACCAGATTAGGAATTCAAAATAACTAGGATTAATATGTGAAAAACTCTAATAAAAAAGCAAGCAACATGGAAGACCAGATAGGTAGTTTCATCACAAAGTTGAAAACTCTAAGAAAGAATCAAATGAAAATGCTAGAAATCAAAACACAAGAACAGAGATAAACAATGTTATCAGTGGGTTCACCAGTGGACGTATCAGTAAATCAGTAAACCTGAAATTGGTCAATAGAAATTACCAAAATTAAAATACAAAGAGAAAGAGGAGTAAGAAAACAGACAAAAGAATCCAAGAGGTGTGAGATAATGTTAAACAGATAGTATTAAATATATGTGTATTTGGAATGCAGAAAGGAGAAAAAAAGAGAAAATCAACAAAAGAAATATTTGAAGAAATAATGACCAAGAATTTCCAAAATTAGTGAGAGACACCAAACCACAACAGATCCAAGAAGCTCAAAGAGGAAGCTCTTGATGGTAACCAGAGAAAAAGACACATTTCCTCACAGGAACAATGACAAGAACTACAGCAGACTTACTGTCAGAAACTATGTAAGCAAGAAGACAATGAAGTGCTATTTTCAAACTGCTGAAAGAAAAAATATGAATATTAACCCATAATTCTATACCCAACTGAAATAGCTTTCAAAAGTGAATGAGAAATAAAGACTTTCTCAAATGAACAAAAATTTAGGGAATTTAATACCAGCATAAGAAGTAGTAAAGAAAGTTCTTTAGGCAAAAGAAATACAATATATGTCAGAAGCTTGAGTGTACAAAAAGAAATGAAGAAGGAAAAATAAAATATTTTTTCTTATTTTTAATTATTCTAAAAGATATTTGACCATTTAAAGCGAACAGAAAAACCATATATTATATGTTTGTAGCATATGTAAAAGTGAAATATATAACAACAACGGCCCAGGAATGGAAAGAAGGAATTGAGAATACGCTCTTATAAGGTTCTTACATTTCACTTGAAGTGGTATATTATTTTAAGGTAGATGCAAATTACTTTAAAAATATGTATTATAAGCCCTAGGACAATCACTAATATAAATAATAAGTCAGTAAAAAATAGATAAAAGTAGAATCACAAAAATTCTCAAACTTAGAGAATATAAGCAAAGAACAACTGGAACAAATAGATATCACTAAGCAAGGTGGTAAATTTTAATCCAACCATATCAATAATCACTTTAAATGTGAATGGTCTAAACACACCAGTTAAAAAACAGATATTATCAGATTGTATTAAAGAGAAAAAAAAAAGACCCAATTCTATACTATTTTCAAGAATCCCACTTTTAATATAAAGACATAGATAGGTTAAAAGTAAAGGGATGGAGAAAGATATACATGCAAATATGAACCAAAAGAAAGCTGGAGTAGCTCTATTAATTTCAGACAAAGTAGACTCCAGACCAAAGAATATTATCAGGGATAAAAAGAGATTATAATGATAAAGCGGTTTGGTCAACATGGAGAAATAACACTCTTAAACGTGTATGCACCTAACAACAGAGCTTCAAAAACAAAGGTCTGCCCTTAATTGGCAGCAGTCAGTCACCTGCACTCCAGGGTTTAATCATAGACTTTGTAGCTTTGAACTCTCTGAAATATTAACGAAGATATATTCATGGTTATGTAGTCAGATTAATTCAAGGGATTCCTTGAAAGATAAACAGTCTACCCATTTCTATAGTTATTTTAAATTCTATTTTCTGGCCAGGTGTGGTGGCTCATGCTTATAATCCTACCACTTTGGGAGGCTGAGGCATGGGCATAGCTTGAAGCCAGAAGTTTGAGACCAGCCTGGGCAACATAGTGAGACCCTGTCTCTAAAAAAAAAAATTAGCCAAGGGTAGTGGCCTATTCCTGTAGTCCTAGCTACTCGGGAGGCTGAGGTAGAAAAATCACTTGAGCCCAGGTGTTCAAGGGTTACAGTGAGCTGTGATCAGGGCACTGCACTCTAGACTGGGTGAGAGAGCGAGACCCTGTCTCTATAAATAAATAAACAAATAAATAAATAAATTTTATTTTCTAATTCAGCCAAACCATTAGAAAGCTGTGCACCTGAACTGTACTATTTTAGTCCTTCATGGAATTGATTTTTTAATTGCAATTGTGTTTACAGGCAACTTGAACTGATAGATGTTATAAGAAACAATTTATACAACTCCTTATTGAGTTTAAGGGTTATTAGTATTAACACTTTTCCAATAGGATTATTGTTGACAAAGCTGTCCCTGAGATCACAGTGTTCTCTTCACAAGGGCCCAGGAGAGAGATTTTGCTCAGGTGTCAGAACTAGGAAACTTTCTATTTCTCTGGTCATAATTCTCTATTTCCTTTGGCAGCTGGGAAGCTCAGAGGAATGTTTTTAGCCAACGGAAATTTATGGCACTTTTTTATACTAACAGGTTAGTATAAAAAATGAATTTATTTCACTTTCCTATCCTTATTTTCCTTCATCCCAATTTTCCCATCTGTTTATTTTTATTCTGCTGTGCCTTTACTGTATTTTTTTCTTTTAGAATCAATTTTATTGAGGTATAATTTGTATATAATAAAACAAATCCATCTTAAGTGTGTGGTTCAATAAGTTTTGGCAAATACCACCATATCATTTTTGTTAGCCACCTAAAGGCAGTTCTGAAATAAAAGAAAATATAAATTTCACAAGGCAGTCTGCACCAAGCATTGTCACAGAGATACAAACAAATGACCGTGGGAATATGCGAGAGGATGCACAATTCTGACCGGACAGGTAACAGGTAATGGGAGCGGAAGAGGTGGAGATCTTGGAAAATAACTCTCACTGAAAAAGCAAATCTCTCCTTAAATTTTAAAAAGGAACATTCAACAGATGAAAGTGGCAGGAAAGGTCATTTGGAAAAAGGAAATAGCTTAAATGAAAGCATGAAGCAAGAGATAGGCACCTTCAGTTTGGCTGGATTAGAAGGTGAGCAGGAAAATGGCATAGAGAACTGAGCCTCTAGTCATATTGCAGGAGGTTCTCAAAGTCGAACAGTGTCTTCTCACGGTTCCGTGCAGGCAATAGGGAGCCAGCGAAGGTTCTCAGCTCAGGAGAGACAAAATGAGATTTGTGTTTCAGAGAGACCACTCTGGAGGCGGTGTGAGGAGTGGAGGAGATGTTGAGGCTGACGGTGGAGAAGACAGAGGGGGAGGTTTCTCAGTGGTCCAGGGGCGGCAGAATGAGGACCTGGACCAACCACTGTGAGCATGTGGAAGAGATTAAATGGGATGCCCTGTGGCAGGAGATCTCCAGGAAGAGTCAAATGATGGTTGTGAGGATGCATGAGAGAGAGAGAGAGAGATTACCTATGTGACCAGGACCGTGGGCATCCCCATGATTCTTGTTCTGGACAGAAGATTGACAAGCCCTGGGTCTTCCCCCCTAACCTCTGCAAGCAGAGAAAGCACAAGTTACCAACCAAAAACCAATCCCTACTTTCCCAGGGAGGGAACAACCCAATTTGGGCTGGTCATGGTAGTCAGCTCCTTTCCAGCTAAGCAGAACAGCATATATAATAATAATAATAGCTACTATTTTACCTCCACACAAAAAGAAATAAAGTAGTAATAACTCATAGTTAAAATAACAGTTACTCGTGTGAGGCACTGTTCTAAGCTCTTCACATATTTTATCCTGAATCCTTATGAGTCAGGAACTATTATATACCCATTAAGAGATGACAGAAATAGGCCGGGTGTGGTGGCTCAGGCCTGTAATCCTAGCACTCTGGGAGGCCGAGGCAGGTGGATCGTTGGAGCTCAGGAGTTCGAGACCAGCCTGAGCAAGAGTGAGACTCCGTCTCTACTAAAAAAATTGAAAGAAATTAATTGGACAGCTAAAAATATACAGAAAAAATTAGCCGGGCATGGTGGCACATGCCTGTAGTCCCAGCTACTCAGGAGGCTGAGGCAGGAGGATCCCTTGAGCCCAGGAGTCTGAGGTTGCTGTGAGCTAGGCTGACGCCAGGGCACTCTAGCCCAGGCAAGAGAGTGAAACTCTGTCTCGGAAAAAAAAAAAAAAAAGAGAGATGAGAGAAAAGAAGACTCTTGCCCCAGATCGCATAGCTGGTAAATAGCAGAACGAGACCCAAACAAGCATCTCATTCTGGAGTAAGCACTCTGCCACGATGCTCTAATGCTGACGATTCTGGTCCTGTAATAATTGCCCAACTCACATCTTTACCCAGGGGCTGAGTGTCTCTCATTACTTTGAGGTAGAAGGCGCTGATATTCCTGGCTGAGAGAATAACCAAAGTGTGAGAGAAGGCATCCAAGATTCACGTCCGCGGTCTGTTTGGTGCCCTGCCAGTCACTAGGCATGACTGAGCAGACCGCCCGGAGGGATGTTGTGGATATAGTATGACTAAGACCGTTACAAAATATGGAGCAGATGCAACAAACACATTGTGAAAATGATCACCCACAGGAATACATGTACATGCGTGTGCTTGCGTGTTTGGACAATGGCTGAGGTTGGCTGAAGCAATGGCCTAAAACCCACAGACATCAGAAATTCCTAGAAAAACATTCAGCAGCTATCTAACAATCTAAAAATACACCTATGGGAGACAATCTTGGAAGACGGTGGGCACAAGTCTAGTGGAGATTAAAACAATACCAAAGCGGATTACCAGTCCACAGACACGCTGAACTTGCACGTATCCTGTGAAGACAGGGGTGTGGCCCGGCACCATCACAAAACCAACGCCACGTGATATCAACAGAAAGAGCCTGGATTTTTTTCAGAAAAGCCTCCACATTTAAGCTGTCCTCCCTTCATCACCTCCTGCATGAGACTTGGCCACCCATACGTTTAGACGGCAGATGGGCTCTATCGGAATGTGTGCACATAGTTGGAATCAACAAACGCTACAGTCTGCATATGGTATCATTTGAAATTTGTACCAGCTCTCTAAGATATTGGAATGTGTCCTGATTCCGTGGGGATGCGGTGGCTCTTATTTGTTCATTCATGTCTCGGGCGTCGTGCCAGGGACTGGGGTGAACGAGACACAGTGGCTGCCCTCAGGGCACCTCGTGTCTGGTGAGAGAGCCGGACGAGGGAATCAGTGTCCATGAGGTCAGCTGATGAGGGCCCAAGGGGACAAGTCCTGGTGCTGAGAGCACTGGAGGACACTGAAGTAATGTTGGGGACACTCTGGAGACATAAAAACTGAGACCCGATACCCCTCAGAAGGATTGTGCCAGGGGCTGGAAATTGTTTTTGTGTCTGTGTGTGTGTTTTGTTGTTTGGTTTTTTGTTTTTTTTTTTTTTTGAGACAGAGTCTCACTCTCTTGCCCTGGCTAGAGTGCCGTGGCATCAGCCTAGCTCACAGCAACCTCTAATTCCTGGGCTCAAGGGATCCTCCTGCCTCAGCCTCCCAAGTAGCTGGGACTACAGCATGCGCCACCATGCCCGGCTAATTTTTTCTATATATTTTTAGCTGTCCAATTAATTTCTTTCTAATTTTAGTAGAGACAGGGTCTCGCTCTTGCTCAGGCTGGTTTTGAACTCCTGAGCTCAATCTGTCCTCCTCGGCCTCCCAGAGTGCTAGGATTTCAGGTGTGAGCCACCGCGCCCGGCCAGTCATGGAAGTTCTGAGCCTAACTTGGGTCTCCATCTGGAGAATGGGGATGGGCTACAGAATCATGTTTAAGTCAAAGTTCCCCTAACGGCAAAGTATATCAGAAACATCTGTAGAGATTGTCGAAAGTCCAAATGAGGATTACCACGGTCCACTGAATCTGAA
>CAUYSK010051266.1:0-77313 GCA_963575035.1 Avahi laniger | reverse complement strand
GGTGGGGCTGGGTTGGGTAAGCCTGCCTTCAGGTTCCAGAACTGCTGTTAGCAGGGGTCAAAGGTCTGCTCTTTGTTTCTGTGCAGAGCTGCCCAGAGGGGCTGAAATGGCTCCGCTCAGCTGAAAGTCTGCACTTGGGGGTGGGGCTATCCAAGACCCGCACTCTGGAGCAGGTCTCGCTCCCCTCCACTCTCCCCCTCTCCATGGCCTCTCCCAGCCCTCTGCCAGCATGAGGGACTTCAGGCCAATGGATCTCCCCTGGCTGTGACGTGGGCCGGGAGGTTTCCTACCCAGCATTGTGGCTTGAGTTGGGTGCACAACCCT
This sequence comes from Avahi laniger, assembly GCA_963575035.1. Lineage (NCBI taxonomy): Eukaryota > Metazoa > Chordata > Mammalia > Primates > Indriidae > Avahi > Avahi laniger. Next base: position 76,989 of record CAUYSK010051266.1, on the reverse strand, counting down.
GTTTTGGGAGGAGGGTTGCCGCTCCTGCACGCTCATCTGCCCCTTAAGGCACATACTCCTCAGTAGGCTCTTTCACAGATGTCTCTTCTGTGCCCCAGGGCAGTGTGATCCTGACCTGGGTCTACAGGCTCTGGTCTGCAGGCCTGTCCCCTGGCCCTGGAGACCAATCCCTGCCCCTGCCAGGGGGAGAGGTGCTCGTCTAGAATCACCTATAGGGTTCCCAAACTGGATCGATTTCACTCCACCTTGGGATTTTCCCCGCTCTTCTGGAGTCCCCAGGCAAGTAGCACCTTGGAGGGCTGGCAGGTAGGGAGCTCGCAGTCTGAGTACCCCTCAGTCTGCTGTAGGGCCCCAAAAGGAAATGTCCCGTTCCTTGGAGATGCCTCCGTGTGATGGCTAGATTGTCTCTCTGGGCACCCACGGGTAGGGAGGCGGAAGGAGAGGATGGAGCACTATGGCGTCTGCCACTAGTCTTGGGTCTGCACCCAGGGAGGTTCCCCGAGGGGGCTGGGAGCCCGGTGCTGAGTCCGCAAGGGGCCACTGCTCACTGGCGGCAGCCGTCTCTGGGCTGGTGTCAGCAGGTCTCTCCAGCCGCTCAGGAGCCACCAGCAGTCCCAGATGCAAGGGAGGGGGAAGTTACCCGCTCCACCTGCCCTTGTCGCTGGTCTCCAAGCCTCTCGGGACTTTTCTCCTTCCAGTTCTCCTCCGCAACGTCTTCCCGTGGAGTCTCCTGTAGTTTCAGGCACCCTTCCTTCTCACCCTCACCCGATGTATGTTTCTCTGCTAGTTTATTTTTTTTTTCTTCTAAAATTTGTCTTTTTTGCGGAGACACTCTGACTGGCGGCTTTTCTCGTCCGCCATCTTGGCTCCTCCCCGACGGTTTTTTTTTTTTTTTAAATATAAATTTTAGTTTCTTCATCTGTAAGTGAGGAAGTATGAACCTATTCATAGGAGTGTTGTTGGGATGCCATGAGGAAAAAAAAATCAATATTGCATGGTTAATAATTAAGCTCATAAATTTTAACTTATTATATTTAACATATTTTTCTAACACAGCAATCGTAATACCTTTTTATTATGTTATAGCTGATTATTAATTAGTTTACCTCTCACAGTAATACAATACAGAGTCTTATTTCAATCTTTTTAGAAATATCCACTTAAGAGAAATAGGTGCTGGTGGCCCAGCTCTTCACCTGGGCTCCTGTTTAAAAGCCAGCATTCTTTTGTCCATTTAGAAAATAAATAGCTACTACAGACTGATGAAAAGGAGATGTGAAATTCTGTTCAAGTACAGAGAAAACAACCTAAAACTACCCCACCCTAATGTGCTACATGCCAATTTTTCCCATAATATTTACTTGATTTCGTCTATTTTTTTCCTTGATGTTATGATTTTTAAAATATTTTATTCTGATAATTAACAATGGTAAAGTAAATGTCTATCTTGGAAGACTTTCCACAGGAAAGACACATTGAAGTTTGTTTACCAGAAGCAACATAAGAATTTTCCTTTACTTGTTTAATTGGGCTTTTGTCTTGAAACTGTCCTTTTTATGCATATGTACTGGCTCAGACTTCACGGGTTCTTAATGTCTGTAGTTTTCTCCAGCAAAGATTATTATTTTAGCCATGATGTAAGAGTATCTTTTTTTTTTTTTTTGAGATAATGAGCTACTGTTGTTGCTACAACATATTATTATTTGAGATAATGAGATAATGAGTAGTTGTAACTACAATAAGCTGCTTATGTGCACTGTGTTAACTAAAAGCTTGATGGTTTATGTTTTAAGATGCATCCAGCAGTCGTCATTGATCAGATTCCTTTAATCCTTTGGTTCTTTACTTTTGCAGCATATAATAAATTATTTGTGTTGCTTTTAAAAAATTCATTTACTAAAATGATTTTCTTCCATGGAAATTCTGAAAGTGTAGGTGTAGGTGGGGGCTAGGTATCTTACTTTTGTTAAGTTCTGGAAGTTATTTTGCTACCCCAAGGAAATTATTAATCATTGTCTTATCCTTTTATATTTATTTGTCTGTCAATCTATTCTATTTCAGCTGTTACCGTTTTTCTAATTTTTATTTTTTATATTGACTCTGCCATTGACTCTGTCAAGGTTGCGTGGGTGTGTGTACATGTCAGCATATATGTATGTTCTTATATCCCATTGAAATCACTTGGAAATTTTTCCATGTAAGAAAGATTAAAGAAACAAACTCTAACACAAACTAAAGTAGTGTTAGATGGACTGCTCTCTGTTTCTGAAAGTTAAGAAAAAAGTGAGTTTTAGCTGTAACTAACAACCAAGAATTTGTCCTACATCAAGATTAAAAACAAACAAACAAAAAAAGAAAACTTATTCCTTGTTTTCCTTGATGTGGGATAAGTGATCACAGTAAGAAAAAAACTCCTTATAGTGGAGGATTGTTACAATAGCACGGAGGGACTATCACAGAAAGTCATACATGGAAAAAATATAGGCATATTTGCTAAAATAGATGTAATTTTAGAACGTAAGGAATATGATGCCCTGTCTTTTTAAAAAGAAAGTATCCTCTTGCATAGATGTATTTCCTTCTTGTTTTTCTGTTCAGAAGTATCTCTGTATACATCTGTTCAGTTAATACAGTGCTTATAAGTGCTTGAGGTAAAGTAAATGCTAACCCTTTCTCAAAATGACTTTTCTTTTCATCCTAAATAACTCTTAGGTAGAATTTTCCAAAGGAAGTATTTAGTTGACTCAATCAGTGTGTTAAAATTCAAAGTCCAAATTCCTGCTAACATGCTATAATAGTGAGTGGAAAGCACTCCAAGAAATTAACTTCAACATGTTGTTTTTATTTTATCTCGCTTTGAGCTCAGTTCATTAAAAATTCCAACTCGACACAAATAATATACGAACATATTTTTAGGTTAAAATTTTTATTTTGCTACTCTTTAAAGAATCTTCTTTTTCAAGGTAATAATAGCAGCCTCCTTCCCTCCTATTTTTTTTTTTTTTGCTTTAGAAAAATGGCTTTCTCTTTTGAAACCGTTTTATATACATTATAAAATGTCACACTGTAGTAACATTTATTAAATACAAGTTATTTTCTTGGTTCTGGCTTGCCTTGTTTATTTTTTGATTAAATTACACTCTCTGTTGCTTTTGTTGTTGTTTAATCATAAGGGATTTAGACACTTTGCAAATCATACCAGATAGAAGTGTTGAAACATTATAGAATTTTCACTTAGTTGACAGATGAGCAAAATTGCTGATTAGAAAAATCTCCTGAAAGTGCAAAAAAGAAATTGCAGTTTGGTTTAATATTCCTATGCAAATAAAATAATACCAAATAAATTATAACTATAATGATTTAAAGGCATATTATATGTTTCTCAGTGCATTTGTGAGTGGCTAAACTATACATTTTCTGAGATCTTCTTTGGTGATGTGAATATTAGTTACTGGTCTTCACAGTCATCTTGAAACTAAAAAGGTTTTTAATACCCTCTTCTCAAACTCTAAGCATTTCTTTTCTCTTTTGGTGTTTTGTTTGCACACATTTGGCCAAGTGGAATACATTTTAAAAACCTATCCTTATGGATATTTACACATTGCAGGATATCTCCACCACGACTAAACATACAGACACACACACTGATTTTCATTTTACAGTCTTTGTTTCTGAAGCTTAACTAAATTGGAGATGTTTAAATCACTGTATTACAGTCCAGATGCCAAAAACTAGTCAGTGCTGGGCACTTGAATAGTGCTTATAAATACTTGACTATTTTAATGAGAAAGCAAGGAATGGGCAGATTCTTTTCTAAAGTCTTAGAGCATTTTATGAAGAGAATTTTCTGACATAATTTTTCTCTTCCTCTTATATTTAAATATTAGGGTTTTGAATCAGATGCACTGAAGTTTTAACTTAATAGGCACATGGGATTTCTGCTACTTATAGTGAAAAGTGATGCAAAATTGCTACATAAGTTGCTCTGAAATAAACTTGATTAAAATTCTTAATATACTAATTTTCCATGTTAACCAACCTTTGTTTTATTTAGAATGTTGTCCTCTCTGCATTTTCTGGAGAGGCCTAATATGTCTTAAATATCGTTTGGTAAGAATTGTTTTGAAGTTTAGTAGTGTAACATATGTTACATTCCAGCTTAGAGTATCATATGGCTGCTGTATTCTATTTTTCAGAAGCATCCACTTGCAAGTATTTTATTTGAACTCTCTAATTGTTTGTACTCTTTCATAAAGGAGAACATAGGAGACCATTTTTTTTTCCCAGGGTGTAGAATTACTTGTATTGTATAAAGTTCTTTCCCAAGGAGGGAGAAACAGCTTTGTTTTCTCTTCTTTTGATATTTTTCTCTTGATTAGATATTGCTAAGTTTTTGTTTAAAGAGAGGGAAGGTAAAAATTAAGATATGTGACACCTGACAGTATATCTTTATTTGAATCTTACCATTTTATTAACCTGAAGGTATGAAATAAATTTATAGTTTCATTTATTCGATTGAACAAGGATTCTCATAAATTCCAGCTTTTATCGTATGATCAGATTTTTCCTGGACAAATAAAGGTGTTGGCTGTTGCCAATAGAGTTTGGCCTAATGGCATGCTAGATACTAGTGATTGGTTTGGAACTGGAGACTTGGCTTGTCCTTTCTTATCCCTCCCACCAAACTTAACCTCAGTGGAGGATTGGGAAAGATTTGGTAGTTGAGAATAGTTCTTGTGTGCCTTTGAGTTTCCTGGGCTAAGCCAGAATTTTGCATGCAAGGCTATTCTTGTGGTTTTTCTAGCCAGGCCAAAACCAAAAGGCATTGGAAACCTTGCAAGAAAACTTGTACTAATATAGATTTAAGGTTTGCCTTTATATTGTGACTGATCATTAGCCTGATAGTCAAAGGAATGAAGGGAAAGACTTCATTCTGTATTGAGGGTACAAATTTCAAGTTTGCTCCATAGCAGACCTTTAAAGATAACTCTAAAAGAATTATAATTAATGGAATTTATTTAGTTGTTTCATAAGACACATAAGACCTGCCTTTTCCCCCTTAGTAATTTTTATCCTCTAAAATGCATTTTAATTATTATGAGTTCCTTTCTATACTATATCAAGTTAATATTTGTGACTAATATTGACCAGACTTGAATATTATATTGATATCAATCCTATTCTACCAAAATATTGCTGATTAATTATTGATTTATGCTTATTATCATAAGAATTCAGGCCACTTTATCCTTAGTATCTTCTGAAGTCCATAATATTTTTCTCCATTTTGACCTGGTTAAGGCTTGACTTGTTCTGATGGAGTCAAAAGTTTTTTTGACTCTTCCTATTATCTTAGCATATTGGACACATTTCTATCTCTGGTAATGATGTTGTTGGACTGATTATATAGTACTATCTATAAAGAATATATTTCTGTAACTATTTCAATGAATATAATACATCAATTATGTAGTTCTTAATCTTTCATTATTGCAATGAACTGAATCACCAACAGGGTCTCTCTGGATTCAGGCATTTGCAATTTTGGATAGTGTCTGAAAAGCACTACTTAATTAGCCTTTAGGAAAAAAGTTGGTATGTGTGTTACATGTTTATTTTTATTTATTAGCCACCAATAGTCCAGTTAGCAAAAGACTGCCTACTGTAGTTTTTACAGACAAAGAAATGAACCGATGAAAATTAGATATTCTTATATTTTCTAAATTTTCTAAGTGCAAGTGAGGATATGTGTGCCAAAATCTATTTGTAAAGATGACAGTCTGTGAGGCTACTTTTAAATTTTTGCCTGTTTAAAAAGATACAGAGAAGAATGGTTACATTTAGTATTTATTTTGAAATACTAATAACAGACTGACAAGGAAAGCAGAGATATAATAACCAATAATATTTGGGAGAATAGTATTTTAACATGTCCGTTTCATTATTAATTGCAACCCATTATCAAAATGGAGGGCTGGTTTTGATTTTAATCCCTGTGTTCTTGGTAATCAACTGTAGGAGAACTTCAGATATAAGAATATTGATTTTATACCAACGATAAATTATTAGGGGTTATAATGATTTGCCAGAAAATATGGCATGGTGACATAAGCATGCAGTGCAAAATTCAAAAGATAAGGGACTATGTGTTATTTCTGTTGCTACCAGGCATCAGTTTCCTCTTCATCCCAGGCTTTATCTTTTCCAGAGGTGGGATAATTTGCATAAAATTGTCAGTTTCTTATTTGTGGTGAGTTGAATATTAGGTTGCTGTATAGCAATGAGAAAGGAATTCTATTTGATAAGTAATCCGTATAGAGTCAGATTTTAGTCCATTTTAGTCAGAACACGAAGGTCAAAGGTTATACCATGTTGATGTTTTAGAGGGATATTCTTGTAGCCAAGTTTTTTGTAATCAATCCATCGTAACAACCCAGTCCGGGCTAATGTAAGCCGGCAAGCACTACTTCTGTACTGTACTCGGTAGTGTTGTAACAGTTCCTCTGAGCCGCTTTGTTGACTTTGTCCCTTCCTCTGGGGCTTCCTCCTAACTTAGAGTCAAGCTAGAGCTTGGCACTGCAGGGGACCTTTGATGCCTGCTTCAGTTCTGGGATGGCAGCTCTTCTGATTTTTTTGGTGTCCAAACCAATGGATTTCAATTATTTTATATATCACCCTTAATGTAATTACTCATGTAATATACTGTCTACTTTTAACTGGAAAAGAAACTACTAGAAGTATCTACAATTGTCATTTAAATTCACCAACTTATTCTCTTTATGAATGAATGGAAACATAAAGGAAGATTAGTTTATGTTTTCTCTAATAAAATTTATTTAAATCAAGCCTAATCTCTTTCTTAATGTTGGTGGCTGTTCAGTATGAGGAAAATTTCTAATCTTTGAGGCCTGTATTTGATAAATGGATCTCCATTAGTTTGTAGGACAATACTTATTGTAATAGTCTTAAATCTAGTAATTAATAAAATGTTAATCCTAACTTCAATGCACATAGCATGAATTAGATCTCAAAAGTCATCAAATTGTTAGAACAATCCTATTTCAAAATATCACCATTAATGTAAAGAATTAAATTAATTTTCATGATTTGACAGAATTCCTTCATCATTGACAGAGAAGAAACTCTGTTATTCTCCCTGTTAATTAGCTGAGGAATCTGAGACTTAGAGAAACACAGTGCCTTGATCAAACACATACAAGCAAACAGAGGAGTAGTTTTAAATAAAAGCCAAGTAATTCAAGGCTTGATTCAGGGCTCTATTCAACAAAATATACTGCCTCCTTGCATAATTAATACATGTGTATTTAAAACAAATATTTCTGACATCTAGATGAGTTTGTTTCTTCTCATGGTCTCTGATTTTTTATTTCAGAAAGTAAAATGCATATGCCTCTATGGTATTAATAACCAGGTGCTTTATTAATCCTATGAAAGATTATGAAGAGGTTGTCTCAGTCTGAATTCCTTTTTTTCCTTTTTCTTCTTTCCTTAAAAAAAAAAAAAATAAAAACTGAAACTATAGCCCTTATTCAAGTCACAAGGAACAACATTGTGGCATCTGAGGGAGAAGCATATCCATATGGCAGATTTTCAGAAGGTTAAAGTATCTGGAAGACAGACATGGAGAGTTTCTGTGCTGTACTTAATTTTAGAAACTTCTTAATTTTAATGTGTTGTCCATGGCACAAAAGAAATTTTCACTGGGAGACTTTTGTGGTGTTTGAGGTAACAACTCTTATGTTACTAGATTCCCTTAACAACAAGGCCAACAGGACTGATTCCCTCTGTCCTGAAGATTTTCTTTGGCTTTCACAGCCTCCAAAGAACTTTACAGCATGGCTAGACTGTATTGAATTTCCGTGTTTAGATTTACACCCATAATTTAACATTTTCCTTTTAGAATTGTATAGTACCACTGCACTGTAATTCAAATACACAGAAAAACCCGAGATTCACTGCAATTCCAAAGGCTTGAGACCTGTAACAGGATAAATGGTCAGCAGCCTCACTGTGACCTTGCTACTTCTCTTCCTTTTTTAAATTAAGGGAAAAGGAAGGGAGAAATCTTTTGTTTCTCAGTCTACTTTTCTCTAAAATTTTAGGTAATAGTTTCTGTGCTTTCTAAAAAGAAATCAGATCTAATCTATTACTATTCACTCCTCAGACATCTGGAGTTTACTCTTGAGAAACATGAACCTCCATTCTCCCTAAGGATCGAGCTTACAGGGTCTATTCATGATAAAATGGAGAATGTAGATATTATAGAACCATATGTTATATAGACAAAGTGTCCAGATGAAGATTAAGTAATTATTACTTCATAGGTATACCGATAGGAAATATATAAAGGACTTCTTGTAAGGACATATAGAAGGAAAAAAAAAAAGAAAAAGAACCTCATGTAGTTTTTATTAGTATTAACTCTTTCATTATCAGAGAGGATAATTGCATTACTCTTAATTCTACAGTATAAAAAGAAAGTTCATGCATGGTGCATTAATTGTAAATTTCTAACTTGTATTATGTGTAGGCCACAAAAATCAATGCTACATATTTTCATTTGCATAAATTGTCCATTAATGGAGGAGTTTTTAATGGCATCTGAGTACCTTTGGTACTTTGCAACATTGCTTGAGGGCTTTTGAAAATGTCAGACTATAGAAACTTGCTTGCCTACAGCCTTCAGTGGCTTCTCATTGCAATTTGAGTAGAATTAAAATGATGCTTTATCATGGCCCTACGTGATCCTGGCCCTCTACTTACTTTTCTGATCTCTGATTCACTTTACAGGCACTTTTCAGGGCCCAAGAAGACCACAGGCCTTTTAAGAAAGAATTTGGCCTACTTAAGGAACAAAAAGAAGTCCAGTGTGGCTATAGCATCTGATGAAATTCCCTGGTTCATATGATCTACACTGGCCTCTTAAATAGTTCTTAAACTCTACCCTAGGACTTTGCACTTTTTTCTTTGATGGGAATGTTCTTCCCTAAGACTTTATATATGGCTGAGTTTTTCCTCACCTGTGGCACCTCAACTCTATTTTTATTTCTTAGAGAGCCATTTATTTACTACTCTTTCTGAAAAATTTCTCCTCCACTCTTCTTTCGTTTTCTTTTTATTTTATTCATAGCATGTAACACCATCAGAAATGATTTGTTTATTGCCTACTTTTAATTATTCCTTACCCTTCTTGCCCTCCCCATCTCCTTGCCAATAATGTAAGCTCAGGAAGGTAAGGCCCTTGTCTCCTTTGTTCGCTCTGTATCCCCCTTAACTAGAAAAGTGTCTGGAATAAAGAATGCACTCAGTATATATTTGTTGAATAATTGAAGAATGAATGAATAATTGAGTGACTGATAAAAATGAGAATAGGTGCTTAGTTTATGAAGACAGAAATCTGCTTCAGTGAGTGAGAATAGCTAAGACAAACAGGGAACCAAATGGATGGAACTAAATTAAATTCTTTGTTCCACTATGTCTTTTCATGTGATTTTGGACACATTTCTTAACCACAGTGTTTGTGTCTTTATTTGTAAGGCAGGCATGTAAAGTTCAGAGAGAGAGATAAATGAATGAGTCAGTGAAATGCCAGAGAGCCATCATTTTTACAAATGTGTCTCACTCAAGTAGGTTCTGGTTTTGAATAACAGACTTACTTATAGTATGTTTGCAATTTTTAAGGAAATATTATGACACACTAACAATTTAATATCCTTGAAAAATTTGAAGTAAATATTTTGCTCAAAAAGAAGACTTAGATCAGAAAAAACATAAAAGTGTCCCTTTACGGTTTTAACATCCATTTGAAGATATCTTTCCATGTTGCTCATTGGATTTGTAGTTAAAAAAAAAGATTGAAATAAAGATAGGAAAAAATATATGCTCGAAAAGCAAATCATGATATTTTTCCAAGAAAGGTGAGATTGTGCTTGATTTCAGATGATACTTTACAATTATTTTGTCTGTACTACTCTAGTCAGCTGAACTAAGTGTAATTACATACGTAATCAACATAAGTGTTTTAATAGTTCTTCTAAAAAAAGGCAAATAATCAGGCTTGCCAAAATCACGATCCATTTATTTAGTTTTTTAACGTATTTGTGAAGTGTCTTCTATGCATCAGGTACTGTCATAGGTACATTGGGTTAAACACAGATTCCTGTTCTCCTAGGGCTTAAATTCTAGTGGCATGTTGTCTGTACTGCACATTTTGCTTCTAGCTTGCTCCATAGCTTTGTATTTTTCTCCATTTATGAGGTATGATTTAATTGATAGATGAAATTTTTTGTGACTTTCAAAATAATCTAATTATTTTTGCCTACAGATAGCTACACAGTGTTATTTTAGGGTCATGTAATAAATACCAACATGCTATTAATGTTTCAGAGACCATCTGGTTCTTGACACACATCTGTTCTGGAAATCTGGACAAGTAATTTAATTTGATGCAGCTGGAATCAGATCTGTAGGAATTGGGCTATTTCAAGCGAGAAGGAAAAGCTGTGGATCTGTTGGGACAATGGAGTGTAGTGTGGATTGCAGTAGTCCACTTTGGCTCTGCTTCTTTTATGCCACTTAAATTCCAGCATATATTCAATTCCACTATAGAGATATGCATCTACTGGTATGTGTATTAGTTGGGGGCGGCATCGCTGTTTACTTCATACCTTTGTTTTCTATGAGTTTAATAATTGTAGAATTTATAACATACTTTTTCTTCCCACGGTAGTCCTTCATACTATTTTATTTACTCACATTTGAGCCTGTGGAGTAGAAAGAATGGATATTTCTCATCTAAAATAGTAACTTAAAAAATCGAGATTTCTTGTAGGGATTAAATGCACGTAGTAACAATTTTGGTAACTGGACTTGGTAGTTATAACTTGAAATTTAGTGAACATTCCAATAAATATTGGTACTGTTGATATTGGTATTTTCTTACTATCAGTTTTCACACAAGGATCCTCATTCATCAAATAACTATTACATTTGTGACTATGTACACGGCATTCTGTAAGAAGCTGTGTGTGATATATAAAGATGAATAAGATACAGATCCGGTACTAAAGGGACCTACAATCTTGTTCATACCTTTAAAATTATTCTTAAATTGTAATAAATAGTTTTCCTCAAATTAATGATTTAAGTCCCCTGGAATAATACTTTAAATCTTTGATAGAACTGTGACTAAGATATAAATATGTTGAAAATCAACAAAACATCCCCTGCTGTTGGTTGTTTTCAATACTGAATGTGTTGGCATACATTTTGGTTTTTCTCCCTGCATATCCCGTGAAAGTCCTAATGCTTTAGGTGTGTTGAGAATAGTTTAAAATAGTTTAGAAAGGAATTTATTCTTTCATGTATCTTTATATAGTGTTGTATAAGCCCAAGGAAAATTTCCTTGTCTTTGGTATCTGTAGAGATAATGACAGAGGAAAACAATAAATTAGTAAATGATAAGATTACTGTTCATTTTTATACTTAAAATTTATGAGAAATTTAAAGACAAGCATTAGGACTTATTACATTGGAAGATAAATATTCAGTTATGTAATAATAGAGCAAGCCATAAAAGCAGGTGGCTAGTACCACCAATGTGTATTTGTAAGTATGTCCATAATGATTAATCTACTAGTAGGGACAGTTTTTGGAAATTACCTCATTTGCTTAGACTATGTACAGCACTAACAATCCCAGTGTTGAGTAGTATAGGCCAAATTTTTAAACTCCTTACTGTGGCATACAAAGTCTTTTAATATTTGACACCTGCCTACTTTTCCAGCCTCCTGCCTTACCATTTTCCTCCACTCTTAACTCTGCTTTATGCTCCAGCTATTCTTATCTATTCCATGTTCTCTGTGTATCAAGATGAGCCTTACAGGAAGGCTTGGGGCATCATTCTCTGATCTGCAGCCTGCAAATATTAATACCTACAGTATGTGATTATCAGGAGAATGTTTGCCTTCAATCTGAGGCAGAACTCGGTGAAGAAAGACTTAAAAAAATTTTTTATGTACCTACCTTTGTGTTCCTTTTATTGACGTATAGATTCAAATGACTGAATGGGGCTAAGATGAGACATTTGAATTATATAAGAGGCCAGTTACTCTTGCATAGCTTTTCTTCATGCTCCGTAACCACAGTTTTGGTTCCTAGTTGACTCCTTATCCTCCTTGACGTGGCAAAGAAAATGAGTATATGGTGTACAAATCAATCACTAGAGGAAAAAATACTATTTAAATTGTATTTCTTAATTATGGAGAGAGAACATTATTTTATCTTATTAATTTATTTGTCCTCCAAAGGATCTAATCCACTAAAAAAAATCACAATCGGACATTCAGATTATGGGGTTATTTGAAACCCTTGTAAATAGGGAAGTGAAAACAGTTCCTTCCATTAAGCAAAATAATTCTGTCTTACCCAAGTTGCAAAAAAGAATGGCATTTTTCTATTTACAAAAGATGCTATGATTATTCCAAGGGAATGCTCTGTAACTATATCATTCTTTAAATTTTCTGAAGTCTAACAAATAGTGTATTTTGCTAAAGGTAAATTAGAGATTTACATTATCTAGTCATAGATTAAGAAAATTAAGTTTTGGTGCCTTATATAAATTAATCATTAGGAAATCTGTAGAAGATACTTATTGTTTAAAAGCAGTTGTTGTAAGCATTTCCTTATATTTTGATTAAACTTCAGTGAGAGCTTTATTTTTCTTTACTAATTTACTAGTAATCTGTAGCTTCATACTGACAACAACTGAATTGTAGAAGTAGTAATATCATCAGTCTAATATTTGCAAAAGAAAGTTAATTATCTGAAAATTTGAGAGTTATCCAAAAGTTTTAAAAATATTTTTGTCCTAGTTTTTAAAATATATGCCTACTTATCTAGCATCTTAATGCATGTTGTTTCCAACCAAGTAAATCTATTTTCAAAACAGAGATTAAGAGATTTGGCTGATTTTTCTTTTCTTGGTGAATGTGCCAATGGTCTGTTTTCTATAAGACATGTGTCTGTTTCAACTTTCTATTTTGATTATGAGTAGTTTATTATCCAGATAGACCTTTAAAAATAGAATATTGCTTGAGTTCTTATGTATATGGTTGAGTACATATTTTAGAATGATTTAGGATTTAGAAATAGCATGTAAGATATTATTAGGAACATGTTAGCATAACATATAAAGTTTAAAAAAAAGGAAAAAAAGATAATATTTTAAGCATCTCCAATAAGGAAATGTGTGGGTGGAACATCTTCAAATACTGATTTGGCTTTCCTTAGAACAGTGGTAACGTCTTTATATTTAACTGATTTAAGTGCCAGCATTTACACTACCCAGTTAAGTTTGTCCAGTCTCCTAAGTTTTATTACTTTTTATGAATACTGCCTTGAGATTCTGACTTACACACTTAGACTTATACCTTTTCACATTAGGGGCGTGAACTTCCTGGGGGGCAGTTCTTTTATGTTTGAAGTTGCTCAGAGTTTCCATCTGCTTTTACTTGACTTGTGGTCTTGAAGATCATGCTTGGCCCATGGGATATTACAGTGTGCCGAGAGGATGTGGAGTTTTGTCAGCCAGTGAAATATGTCTGGCTTTTTTTCCCCCCTTTTTTCTTTTTTCTTTTTTTTCTTTCAGCAGCTTTCATACGCTCCTCATCCTGTGTGGTCTTCGCTGAAAACTGAATTTATATTTAACAGAACTACTCACTCTCTTTATCATCTTCTATGACTTGGCCTTTTTTAAAGAGAAGGTGTGTGGAAGGAACGTCTGAGCCAAAAAACTGTAATCTTGGCAATAGAAAAAACCTAAAACGAAAAGCTTAACATCGTGTTATATATAAATGTGCTTCAATATTCACAACTATATATTTTATAATGCAGAAGAGTATCATATTTCAGATATGTACAACTGTCAAAAAAATTCCCATGCCAACAGTAGATTCCAAGTTTTGTCTGTGATCCAAATGACTTCTTTCCTTGTTTTTAGGCACTACTGCAGTCCTCAGTTAAGCAACAAGTAGAAGCTATTGAAAAACAGTACATTTCTGCAATTGAGAAACAAGCACACAAGTGTGAGGAGTTGCTAAATGCTCAGGTAATAAAAGTGCATATCCATTATATATTGATACTTTTCCCCTGACTCCCCTCCCCTGAGGGCTCTATAACTGTTTATTCAGTTTCGTTCCATTTACTTTCCTTGGTGTATTTTGGGGAAAAAAAACATGCTTATGTAAACTCAAAGTTTGAGAATTTTATGGTAGACTCAAAATAGGACTAAAGGTCTAAAGTATGTGGGTCTCTCCCAAATTAATGATTGTTCTTACATTAATTTCTAGGTTATAATAGTATTTACCAACAGAAGCAAAGAGATACATAACTATGAATGCATTATGGGATGTGAATGATTTTTCATGACTTGAGATTTATAAATAACATTTAAATTTTTAAAGCACTTATATATGTTTGAGTTACCTGTTGTTCCATATACGCAATGGTTTCTCTTTGAATCTTTCTATTTAATTTTTTTCTTTTCTTGATTTAATATCTTAGAAAGCTTGAATGCCTAGCTGCTTTGCATTAAACAATCAGTTGAAGGGAATGTATGGATGAGTCATAGTATAAATAATGTATGCAATAAGATCCTAGCAATGACTTTTAATAATATAAAACTTGGTAGGTGAAAATTAAATCAACTTTATTTAAAAGATCTGTTTTATATTATGAGAAGAAAATTTACTAGAAATTAGGAAATAAAATTAGGCATACAATTTAAATAGAGATATATAAATATACCACCCCATACTCAAGATTGGGTTCAATTCTATGAAATGTTTTTCAATGTCATTTTAATAAATGGCTTGAAAGAGGAAATACACAGGGAATTTTATAAAATTTGATGTAGTAATTATGCTATTTGGGTAGTGAAATAGCAGGCTATTAGAGGTATGAAGTATATAACTATACGAATGGATAAAAAGTCACAGAGAAGAAATAAGTTTATAGAACTGTGAAATAGCATAAGACATTTATTAGCCAGGATAGGCTTGGTTATGCCCTCAGCTCTCTTCAGACAGCAAAAGTTAATATTTTACTTACCCTGCATACACATTAAAGGTTGTCCTGGGGCTCTGTCTCATGTTGTCCTCACCCTAGGAATTGGATGTAATTCCAATGTGGAACATTACCTGGTATCGTTGCAGAGTGAAAGAGAGCCCTGTTAGATTTCATATAAGTAATTAAACACTCTGGACTGGAAATGACACATCTAATCCTAATTTATTGCCACATGACCCCACCCAGTCATAATGAGGCCAAGTAGGGAGATCCTACCATGAATCTGAAAGGGAGAGAGCAGGTAATATTTGGTGAACGTCACTAATAGATCACATTCTGCTCTTTTGATCTCCAAGTATTTGAAGTTTCCATCTCACAGGCAAATTAACTTGTCTGCATGGAAGAAAATCTGAAAGTTCCATCTAGCCATGGCCTCAAGCTCAAAAATCCAGGCTCTCTGGGTGATAAGAGGGGAATAATGTACTGCAGTCTCTACTTTATCAGGTCCAGATATGACCTCTTTCAACCTGAAGAATTTCGAAACTAAAATATATGTTGTTTACCCCTAACACATCTAATATACAATGGTGAGACAGAGGTAGGGTATTAACTATAAACATTCCCAATAGGAAAGGTGAAGGATCAAAGATGCAAAGCTGCCATTAGTATGTAGCAATTTTAAAATCTAATTGTACAGATTAAATAAGAATTTCTGCCCTAGGAGTAGGGATTGATCTTTGATTTACCATGATTCTCTTTTCAGGGTTTTGGACAAGGTCCCTAGTCCATTGTTCCCTGTGTTCTTTTAGGTCGTTCATTATTCAGTATCTTTGTTAGCTATACTTAATATGGATATTGGAGATTATACCCTTTCTCAGCCTGCTTCCTGTCTATAGAAAATTGGGGGCACAAGGGTCATTTTAGGTAGCATATAATCACAGTTCAAGGTAATGATTCTTTTGGCATCTTGTATATCTTATGATAGTCTGCTTTATTTGTTAAATTCATATCCACAGTTGTTTTAGATAACTACTTCCTGGATTTAATAGATTTATATGCTTTCTACCTCATGTTTGTCTGTCTGCCTGGTTCTCTTTGTTTTTATTTGATTGCAGATATTCATTTTATCAAACCTGGATGGAGGAAATCCCTGTGGTCTCTTTTCCCCCAGCTATATAGTCCAAAGGAAAGTATATACTGAGCAGTGACAGCTTTATTGAGCCTCTGCTTGGAAATACTTTAATCCCATTGAGTTTTTAACAGTGCATGTGACTAACATGCAGTTGGTTTAATACCCGCTACAAGGCTGAATGTATTTGGTCTCTGCTGCTAAAAGGCATTCTCAGTTGTTTCTTTCATAAATTGAAGTAGAGAAGTGATTGTCCATGCAAGTTCTCAAATTTCTGAACTTTTAAATGTTCTTTGATGCTTGTGAATTGTCTTTTTTCTGTGAATTCAGTGTGAGCTTGTCTTTTTCTTATAATGCCTTTTCATAAATAGCTAACTGCACAGTTATTAAATGGATTCAGCCAAGTCGCAGGTTAAAAGATTAACACATAAAAATCAGTTGTGTTTCTACACTGGCAATGAAGAATTGGAAAGGAAGTTAAGAAAGCAATTCCATTCACAATGGCATGTAACAGGATAAAATAGGAATGCGTTTAACTAAGTTGTCAAAAACTTGTACACTGAAAGCTACAAGTCGTTGCTGAGAGAAATTAAAAATGATCTAAATAAATGGAAAGATATTCCCTGTTTGTCGATCGTAAATACTTGGTGAAGAGCACTCAAGATTAGTGTAGGATCTTTACAGAAAATAAGGTCGTATAGTCTTCATCATACTAGTATAGTATGATGGTATAATGAAATGTTATTTAAATAGCAAAGCTTGAAAGAAGATATGAATAGTAAGTAAAACCATGTAAAATACAGCAGTGATGACTACCTAGCAACAGACTCAGGGAAAAAACAAAGAAATGATGATCCCACGTTTGTTTTATAAAATCATATTTTTGGAGA
This sequence comes from Avahi laniger, assembly GCA_963575035.1. Taxonomy (NCBI): domain Eukaryota; kingdom Metazoa; phylum Chordata; class Mammalia; order Primates; family Indriidae; genus Avahi; species Avahi laniger. The sequence continues at coordinate 59,883 of CAUYSK010051266.1, read as the reverse complement.
TTCCATTTGAAACTTGAAATGAGTCAATTTAACAAAAAAGAAGGAAATATTTTTGAGAAAAGTGCAAATGTAATAGCTAGAGGGTTCCTTAGGGATCATTTAGTTCAACTATTTCTCTGTCTTGCTCTCTCTCTTTTTTCCAATTAAGAATTTAAGGGCAAAGCAAGTTAACACAAAAAGTAGTTACAAGCATGCACTCTGGAGTCAGACTGTATAATTTGATTCCTGGCTTTGTCACTTAACCGTAATTGGGGCAAGTCTCTTAACCTTTCTGTGTCTTATTTTTCTCATCTCTAAAGTAGATACACGAGAAATTCCTACCTCAAAGTATTGTTGTAAGTATTGTATGACATCAGATTGGCATAGTGCTTAGAATAGAGCTTGGCGCATTCTAGGTGTTTAGTTGATATTGGCTGTGTTATCATCTTTGTTATCTCAGCAAAGATCATTTGTGTAGCTAGTATTAGAGCCGGGGCTAGGACTCAGGTTTTCTAATTTCCATTGAACAGAAGGAAGGCTCTTTATCGGTAGTTCATATTTTGTCTTATGATTGATGTCAAAGAACCTTTTTTGTATTTTTAAAAATTTACTTTGGGACCATTGTTGTATATGAATACTACACCCACCTTTTGTTCCTCTGTACTGTTTTAACTTATAACATATCCACACCAACAACCGGTTCTCCAACTGTCTGGATACCAACATGTCTCCTTGAATTCAATTCAATTCTGACACTACCTCTGAGTTAGTGTCTGACTCCACAACTTTTAAGGGCTCAGTCCCAGAAGATTGCCCTCATTTCAGATGCCGTTGTAAGCATTGGGTCCTCAAGTTACCCACAATTCTGTCTGACTTGACAGTGAAGTTAGGGATTTCAACAACCGCCTTCCCCTTCTGGTTTGATCATTTGCTAGAATGGCTCACAGAACTCAGTGAAACACTTTTCTTACGTTTTCTGGTTTGTTATAAAAGACAATTCAGGAATAGCCAGGTGAAGTAAGTACACAGGACAAGTTACAGGAGGAAGGGCTGTGTGGAACTTCCATGCTCTCTCCGGGCACACCACCTGGCACTCCCCCACTCCCTCGATGTGTTCGACAACGCAGAAGCTTTCCGAACCCCTTCATTTAGGGGTTTTATGGAAGTTCCGTTACACAGGCATAGTTTATGAAATCATGGGGTATTGAGGGAATGGAGCTGAAAGTTTCAACCCTCTGTTCTTGTCTTGGTTTTTCTGATGACTAGCTCCCATTCTGATCTTCAAGTTTTCTAGGCGTCCTCAGCCACAGATTTTTCTCATTAGCATATTAAAGATTCTCCTATCACCTTGGAATTTCCAAGCGTTTTAGGATCTCTGTGCCAGAAATCAGGGAGAAAACCCAAATATGTATTTCTTATTGTATCACAGTCCCTCTCTCCTCCTCATTTAATGAGGAACTTTTATCTGACAGCACTGTTCTTGGTTATAGGGATACAACAATGATTGTGAGAACGAGACATAGTCCTCATAAGCAATAGAGACAGGGATACAACTGCAAAACAGTGTGATAAGTTATGATGTAATAAATAGTTATATGAGAGTACATTCAAGAGTACATAGCTCCTTTGTATTAGGTAAAGGAAGACTTATTGGATTAATAATGTGTTCTCTCAAAGTTCATGAATCTAAGGTCAGAATTGAGAGTTTAGCATGAGAGAGGTAGATGGAATAACATATTTAAATCCTTCAGTTGAGAAAATATAAATGTTAGGGATGAGGCTGTTTAAAAGTGTCAAATGGGCCAGTGTAATCTTAGGACTCTGGGAAGCTGATGTGGGAGGATCTCTTGAGCCCAGCCTGAGCAAGAGTGAGACCTCCATGTCTGCCAAAAATAGAAAAATCAGCCAGATGTGGTGGTGCATACTTGTAGTCGCAGCTACTTGGGAGGGTGGGGCAGGAGTATCGTTTGAGGTTGCAGTGAGCTCTGATGACACCACTGCACTCTACCTGGGCCAACAGAGTGAGACTCTTGTCTCAAAAAAGAAAAAAAAAAGTGCCAAATAAAAATCATTATATGCCATCGGAAGGGTTATAAAGGACTTTGTCTGCCACACAGTCTTATAAGAAATTGGGTGCTATTAAAAGGCATTAACCAGAGAAGTGACATTTGTTCAAATTTACATTTTAGAAATATTACTCTAGCTACAGTATAAAAATTGAATTGATGGGAAAGAAAATTAGAAGCACGTAAATCAGTTAAACAACTATTTTTATTAACCAAGTGAAAATGTTTATGGCCCAAACTAAGGTGCATGCATCAGAATAGAGAGATTTTGACGGTTTTGAGTGATAGTAAGGGAACAGAAAGCAGACTTTGTGGGAATACAAGAGAGGCAGTACATGTTGATTGATAAGGAGACTATTCATACTCATTTCCCAAGGTGGAATCTTAGATTATTGATTTAAGATCTGTTTTCTTTTCTAATATACACATTTAATGCTCTAACTTTCCCTCTAAGCACTACGTTTGCTGCCTCCCACAAATTTTGATAAGTTGTGTTTCATTTAGTTCATGGTTTAATCTCTAAGTGTTATTGGATATTCTAGTTACCTGTTATTGATTTTTGGTTTAATTCCAACGTGGTCCAAGGACAGATACTGTGTGATTTATATTCTTTTAAATTTCTTAAGGTTTGTTTTATGGTCCAGAATGTGGTCTATGTTAGAGAGTGTTCCTCATGAGCTCAAGAAGAATATTTGTTCTGCTGTTACTAAATGTAGCCTATAAATTTCCATTATATTGAGTTGATTTTGGTGGTGTCGAATTCAACTGTGTCCTTTCTGATTTTCTACCTGTTAGAGCTGTTCATTTCTGATAAAGGAGTGTAGAAGTCTCCAACTGTAATAATGGATTCATCTATTTCTTCCTGCAGTTTTGTAAGTTTTTGCCTCACATATTTTGATGCTCTGTTGTTAGGTGCATACATGTTAAGGATTGTTACGTTTTCTTATAAAATTGACACCTTTATTATTATGTAATGCCTGTCGTTATCCCTGAAAACTTTCTTTCCTCTGAAGTTAATATAGCTACTTGTAGCTTTTTTATATTTAGTGCTTTATAATTAGTGTTATCATGATATATCTTTCTGCATCCATTTATTTTTAATCTACATGTGCCTTTGTATTTAATGTCGATTTCTTGTGGACGCCATATAGTTGGATTGTGTTTTCTGCTTTTTATCTTTTGATTGATGTACATAAACCATTGGAATTTACAATGATTATTGACGTAGTTCAACTAATATCTACCATATTTATGAGTTTTCTATTCGTTGCCCTTTTTCTTTGTTCCTATTTTTGTTTTCTACACTTTTTCTGCCTTTCATGATTTTAATTTAACATTTTATATGATCCTGTTTTTTTCTCCTCTCTCGGCATATCAATTCTACTTCATTTGTTACTTTTTTTGGTAGTTGCTCTAAAATTTTCACTATGCATTTACAACTAATTCAAGTCCACTTTTAAATGGACTTGTAGTTTGAGTACCTTATAATAATAATCCAAATTTTTCCATCGTTTCTCTTGTATCATTGCTGTCATTCGTTTTACTTACACATAGAATACATTAGTATAATCATATATATAAGTATACAAAGTCAAATACATTGTTGCTATCATTATTTTGAACAAACATCTGTTAGATCAACTAAGATATGAAAAATAAAAGTTTTTATTTCATGTTTATTTATGCCTTCTCAAATGCTTTTTCTATGTTTATATAGTTTCACATTTCTGACCTATATTATTTTCCTTTTCTCTAAAGCTCTGCTTTTAACATTTCCTGCAACTCTGGTCTTACTGGCAACAAATTCCCTCAATGTTTGTTTGTCTGAGAAAATCTTTATTAGTATACAAGTTTTTATATGGACCTTTGCTTTTATTTCTCTTGGATAAGTTGTTAGCATTGGGGACTTAGGTCATATGGTCAAATACCTAGCTAGGTCATATGTTAAGTATATGTAAAATGTCTTTTCAAATCTTTTGCTCATTTGTTGTTTGCCTTGTTATAATTGAGTTTTGGGGAGAGTTCTTTACATATTCTATACATAAATCTTTCATCAATATGTGATTTGCAAACATTTTATGACAGTCTGTGGCTTGTCTTTCATTGTTCCAATGTATTTTTAAGAGCAGAATTTTAAATTCATATGAAATTCAATTTATCATATTTTATTTTATGGGCTGTACTTTTGGTGGCATATCTAAGAAGCCATTGCCTAACTCAGTGTCAAAAGATTTTCTGCCATGTTTTAATTTTAAAGTTTTATAGTTTAATTTATAGTTTCAAGTTTACAAGTGATTTAAGTTGACTTTTTTAATATGGATTGAACTACTCCTTTTTTTGCATATCAATACCAATTTTTCCAGTCTTATTTGCTGAAAAGACTATTCTTTTACCACTGAATTTCTTTTGTACCTTTGTCAAAAACCTATTGACAATATATGTTTTGACCTATTACTTGAATCTTTAATCTCAAAACTTACCCACTTTTCCATCTAGATTCCAGTATTATATTGCTTTATTCACTGTAGATATTTAATTGGTCTTGAAATCAGGTAATATGAGCCTTCCGCTATTGTTATTATATTTCAGCATTATTTCGACTGTTTTAAGTTCTTTGCATTTCCATAGAAGTTATATAATCTACCTGTGATCTTCTGCAACAAAACTTGCTGGGATGTTGATTGGGATTGAGTTTAATCAATTTGGGGAGAATTTACATTTTCACAATATTAAGTCTTTGTACCTGTGAAAATGGTACATTGTTCCATTTATTTAGTCATCTTTAATTTCCCTCAGTAATGTTTTAAGTTTTCAGTGTTCAGGTTTAATACATCTTCTTTCAGATTTATCCCTAACTATTTCATATTTTTCCATGCTAGTTTAACTTTTATAGTTTTTCTTTTTCAATTTTCTAGTGCTTGTTGCTAGGACATAGAAATACAATTGATATCAGTTTTATATTCCATAATCATCTAAAATTACATACTAGTTTAGCAGCATTTTTTGTACAGTTCATAGGATTTTATACATGCATATGTTGATATGGGTTTTTCGTTTGTTTGTTTTTTGAGACAGAGTCTCGCTCTGTTGCTGGAGCTAGAGTGCCATAGTGTCATCCTAGCTCAGAGTAACCTCAAACTCCTGGGCTCAAGTGATCCTCCAGCGCTTGCCACCACGCCTGGCTAAGTTTTTATATTTTTGGTGAAGACAAAGTCTTACTCTTGCTCAGGCTGGTCTTGAACTCTTGAGGTCAAGAGATCCTCCTTCCTTGGCCTCCCAGAGTGCTAGAATTACAGGCGTGAGCCACCACACCCGGCCCATAGATATGTTTTCTCACTATAAGGATATTGTTGCAACTTCCCTCTTAATCTTCATGCTTTTTATTTCTTTTTCTTATTGCACTAGCTTAACCTCTAATACAGTGTTAAAATAGAAGGACGGGAAATGGATATCATTACCTTTTGCTTGATTATGAGAAAAAAACGTTCAGTTTTTCATAATTAGATATAATTTAGCTATAACTATTTTTGTTGAAGTTCTTTATTAAGTTTTTTTCTTTCTATTCCTAGTTTTTATTCCAGGAATAGATGCCACATTGATAAATACGTGTATACATATTTATCTTTGTATATGTACATGTGTGTGTAAGTTTTTTATAATATTCCCTTATTATCCTTTTAAAACATGTACAAACTTTGGTGGTATCTCTTGTCTTAGTCCAGAGATTGATAATCTATGTCTTCTTTCTATTTTCCTGATTAGTTTGGTGATGGTTTATCAATTTTCTTTATCTTCTCAGAGACCACCTTTTGATTTTATTGAGTTTTATTTTTTAATTTCTATGTGACCAATTTATTCTCTAACCTTTATTATTTAATTTTTGTAGCTTAGTTGGCTTTCAATTTACATTTATTCTAGTGTATTAAAGTAGAGGCTTAGGTTATTCAGTCAAGACCTTTCTTTTTAAATGTAGGCATTTAATAATATAAATTTTCTTCTAAGAACTACTATAGGTGCATGTCTCACATTTTCAGGTACCTTGCTTTCATTTTCAAATAAAAATAATTTTAAATTCATCTTTTCTTTTTTTTTATTGTGAGGCTATTTAGAAGCATTTTGTTTCCAAATATTTTGGTGTTTCCAGATGTTCTTTTCTTTTTGATTTCTAATCTCATTTCAGTGTTGACAGAGAACATTTACTTTATGTGATTTGAATACATTTTTGAGATTTGTTTTATGGCCCAGAATATAGTCTGTTTTGGTAAATATTCGTTATCTGCTTGAAAGTATTGTTCATTCTGCTATTGATGGAATTATTTATTTCTTTATTTTTTAATTTTTATTTTTTATTCTAGCCCTACTGAGTAAAGTGGAATTTTTTATAAATATTATTTAGGTTAAGTTTTTTGATTGTCTTGTTCAAGTCTTCTATATTGTTACTGATTTCCTGTCTACTTGTTCTGCCAGTCATTGAGAAGCAGGTATTGAAATCTCTGACTATATTTATGTGTATGACTAGTTATCCTTGCCATTGTATCAGGTTTTAATTTTTTTCCCAGTAGTTTTGACACATTTGTGTTTGGTGCCCAGTCAGGATTATGATGTTCTCTTCATATAATTTTTCATTTATTTCTATGAAATGCCAATTTCTTTCTCAGGTAATATCCTTTCCTATGAAATCTCTATATGATATTAATAAAAGTTCTCCATCTTTATCTTGATTATTGTTAGTATGATATATTTCCCCATCCTTATAGTTTTAACCAGTTTGTGCCTTTTATGTTTAAAATGGGTTTCTTGAAGGAAGCATATATTTGCATCTTGTTTTTTATCCAGTCCAACAATCACTGACTTTTAATTGTGTTTTAAAAACCCTTTACATATAATGTGATTGTTGATATTTTTGGTTGTTAACATATCATCTCATTATTTGTTTTCTGTTTATTCCTTGTGTTCATTGTTTTCCTTCCTCTTTTTCTGTTCACTTTTGCATTGGGTATTTTGATTTCTTTGGATCATTTTATGTCCTTTGTTGGCTTATTATCTACAATTCTTTGTTGTATTTTAGTGGTTGCTTTAAAAGAGTGTTGGCAAAATTTTTCCAAAAAAGATCAGAAAATAAATATTTTATGCTCTCTGTTGCTAGTATTTAAATCTGGTAGTGAGAAAGCAGCCATAGGCAATGTACAAATGAATCATTGCTGTGTTTCAGTAAAAGCTTATTTACAAAGTCAGTCTACAGATTAGATTTGAACTGGGAATCAAAGTTTGCCAATTTCTGCTCTAGAAGGAGTGAAACTGGTGTAACTTGGAGGATTTTAGGAACTTGAGCTCTTAAATTTTCTCTTTATGTTAATTTTTCCTCAAATTTTCTTTATAATGAACATCCTTTGGACTACTTAATAATGCTCCCTTTCTTTCAAAGTCTATCATACCTCCGGTGGGATGAAGGAATATATGAGGTTGGACCATATGAAATTGGCAGTATTTACTATTTTTAATTTACAAAAACAGTCTACTCACGTGCTTCAGTCTTTTGTATTTTTAACAAGAATCTAGGTTATTCTATTGTTTTTACAATATTAGGAAACATTATTTTGGGCAAGTTTTCCAAATTTTTTTGATAATGAAAATATTGGTGATATTTGGTAACTACTCAGATTAACAGGCTTCTTCCCTATTGATTTTTATTCTTTATGATTTAGTTGGAGCCCACGTACGTATGTGTATTTTTAACAGACGTATCAGATGGTAGTTATCAAAGACGTCTGAAAAACACTGTTTTAATATTGCTTTTCTATTGCTCATATCTAGCAATCCTCATTCTTAATTTCCCACTATTCAACTTTCAGAAATTTAAAAGAACTCCATCACCCCATTTGTTTTAAGTGTCATTAGCCTCAAATTAATTAAAAGTATAGGTTGATGGAAAAGTACATGGGAATTTGTGACATTTTTATGAAGTAAGAAGCCTCCTTACATCATGTTTTTATCCTTTATTTGGATTTGGACAACTATGTAATTTCTTTATGCTTCATTTTTTAAATCTCTAAATTAGGGTTAATTTTGGTACCTACCTCATAGATGCTATGCAAGGATTAAATGGAGAACGATGCCTAGCGTATAGTAATACTCAATAACTAATAGCTATAGTTATGTAATCACAAATTCCTTGTGGCTACATTTATGTAAAGGATGTCTGTTTTCCTGAAATACAAGAAATAGTTCACTCATACATTATTACAGATTTTTTTTAAGTTTTCTATTTTGGAAAAAGTACACATTTTTAATCTATTAATAATTGCTATTTACTATTAGCATTTGACAGTTTTGTTTCTTCAAAAGCATACGATTTCCTGTAAAATTTGGAGATTTCTTTCCTCATTGATTTTGGAAGTTCCTATATCACATATTTTAATCATAATTTTTATAATAAAGCAAATGCAAAAATGATATAGGGAGTATCAAGATTTAATAGATGATTTTATTATGACATATATGCTCTAGATCTTTTATATTTTGGTAAAAAGTTATAAATAGAGCTAAGTCTTGACTTATCTTTCGTATTTCACTTCCTCTTCCTTCCCTAAAGGACCAACATTATACAGACTTTATTGTGTTTTTACTCTTGCCTTCCTGTACTAATAATTGTTTAGTACAGTCTCACACTGCATAACATATCATTCCAGTCAACAACATACTACATATAAGATGGTAGTTCCATAAAATCATAATGGAGCTGAAAAATTTGTATCACCTAATCATGTAGCTATCATGTCATAGCACATTGTGTTACTTGTGCCAGTCCATGATGAAAAAAAGAAACAAACCAAGCAAACCACCAGGGACATATTTTTGAAAAAAGTGATAACTTCCAGAAGAAGACATTGTTATCATAGGAGATGATAGCTCCATGCACGTTATTACCCCTGAAAACCTTCCAGTGGGACAAGATACAGTGGTGGAAAACAGTGATATTGATGATCCTCATTTTGTGTAGGCCGAGGCTAATGTGTTTGTTTGTGTCTTAGTTTTTAACAAAAAATTTTAATAAAAATAGTAAAAAGCTTACAGAATAAGGATATAAAGAAAGAAAATATTTTTGTACAGCTGTACAATGTGTTTGTGTTTTAAGTTAATTGTTATTACAAGAGTCAAAAAGTTATAAAGTTTATAATGTGAAGTTATAATCTAAGATTCATTTATTTTTGAAGAAAGAAAAATCTTTATCAATTTAATGTAGCCTAGGTGTACAGTGTTTATAAAGTCTAAAGGAGGGTACAGTAATGTTCTAGGTCTTCACATTCATTCACTATTCACTCAGTGACTCACCTAGAGCAACTTCCAGTCTTGCAAGCTCCATTCATGCAAATGCCTTATACAGGTGTACCATCTTTTATCTTTTATAGCATATTTTTACTGTACCTTTTCTATGGTTAGCTGTTGTCTTAGTGTGTTTCATGTTGCTATAAAGAATACCTGAGACTGGGTAATGTATAAAGAAAAGGGGTTTATTTAGCTCACAGTTCCACAGACTGAGAAGTTCAAGGGCATGGCCCTGGCTTCTGGCCAGGGCTTTTGTGCTGCGTCACAACATGATGGAGGAGGTCAAGGAGCGAGTGAACATGTGCAAAGAGAGGAAAACCTGAGGGATCATCGTGGCTTTGTAACAACCCACTCTTGCAGAAAATAATCCATTTCCACATGAACTAATCCATTCTCACGTGAAAAAGACCTCATTCACTATCCTGACAACAGGACCTCATGTTCTCATGAGAACAAGCCACTCATGAGACATTCACCCCCCTAACCCAAACACCTCCTCCTAGGCCCCACCTCCCAAGACTGCCACACTGGGCAAATTCCACCGTGCATTTTGGTGGGGATAAACAAACCGTATCCAAACCATAGCAGATATGTTTAGATACACAAATACTTACAGTCGCCTGTAGTATTCAGGACAGTAACATGTTGTACAGGTACGTAGCCTTGAAGCAGTAGTTGTGTAGTAGACTATACCATCTAGGTTTGTGTAAGTATATGCTATGATGTTTGTACGATGAAATTAACGTTACATTTCTCAGAATGCATCTCTATTATGAAGCGATGAATGACTATATTTAGTTCTGAGTTATTCTTTTTTTTTTTTTTTTGAGACAGTGTTTCACTGTGTTGCCCGGGCTAGAGTGCCGTGGCGCCAGCCGAGCTCACAGCAACCTCAAACTCCTGGGCTCAAGCGATCCTCCTGCCTCAGCTTTCCGAGTAGCTGGGACTTACAGGCATGTGCCACCGTGCCCCGCTAATTTTTTCTATATATTTTTAGTTGTCCAATTAATTTCTTTCTAATTTTAGTAGAGACGGGGTCTCGCTCTTGCTCAGGCTGGTTTCGAACTCCTGAGCTCAAACAATCCACCTACTTCGGCCTCCCAGAGAGCTAGGATTACAGGCGTGAGCTACCACGCCTGGCCTAACAATACTTGATTATATATATATGAATATAAAGCAGATTCATCTTATTTTCATAATAGGGGTTGGACTACTACCTTATTACATGCAATGTTGATGGTTCACAATCCCAAACATTCACAGATACAAGGGAAAACCAATGTTTTAATTGACTTCTACATGAGTAGGTATTAGGTGTGGGAAAAAGATCTGTGTACTAAAGGAGGCATTATTCAATTAGAAAGTGACAAATGAACAAGCATGAAGTCACACCCACCTCCCAGTGGATGATGTGACAACAAATATTATTTATTTCGTTAATGGTACTTGAAAGGGCGCTCAAGGTGTCCTAAATCTCTCTCAGTACTCACACTGCCTAAGAAGGAACTAGAATGGAATGGACTTTGTCTTGTTTAATGCATTGTGTATATTTTCATGGGAATGTTTTAGCTCCGTGTCAATGCTCATTCATCACGATGGTGTTTGTTTTTTGAAACCTAAATAGAGCAAACGATTACATGAGCTCTTACCCTTTGGTATATTTACTAGACAATTTCATATAAATAATTAAATTCAGTGAATTCAAAGAGTTGCAAATATCACTAAAAATGTATTTTTGTCATACAAAGAATACAATCAATACTGCAATATTTGAATTTTGCTTAATTTTTCTACAATTTACAAAGTAGCAAACTTTAATTGTATGCAAAGACCATGTCTTTTGAGTTAAACTGTCAGGTAAAAAAGTGAATAATTTATGTAGGGGCATCATCTCTTATATAGGTCACTTTAATGCTTTCTTCTATCGTTTGGTATAAATTAGTTACCTTTAAATTAAATTCATTTCCTTTAAATTAATGTAGAATAGAAAGTCAATGATGTTTTCAAATGAATGATTGAACTTAAGATGGGCAAAAAATGTATGAGAAAATTAATGTATTTTGCTTATCCTTAACATCTGAATAATGTCCAATTTTGGTAAATTATTCTATTAACCTCTTTTACTTTTTGATATATTTCTATAGAATCTTTTTAAAAATATTCCTTGGCCATGTGCTTTTATTTACATATTTTTCCTTGTTTTGGGCAAGATTTCATTCTTATAATTAGCTTTATGTATACCTAAATGTTTATTTCAGTAGAAATATGTAATACAAGTCTCAAGGTTTTCTACCAGTGAACCCTGCAACTGGGTTCAGTTAAGATAAGATTTCTATTTTATTTCTAAACTATGATATCATTTTATCTTTCTTAAAGTTCATAATGTCTGAAATTCTCTAGATGTCATGTTAATTTTATTATCTTTATTCTCCATATTGGTTTCATATGTTGAAGCTTTAGTTCATTATATACATATAAAGCATTCCCCTTGGAGTCTATGTTCTATGATTTTTAAAACCCCCATTCTAGCTGGAAAATTCTTAGAAACACACTATATGTTGAGTTGAATTTTGAAACATAAGTAACAGAAATATTAGGTTTTTGGGATATGAAATTATATGCAATCTCATAAAATGAGGTTTTTTTCTAAAATATTAAAGAATCATATTAGAAATATTCTATCAATAAGATTTGAAATCCATCAATAGATTAACCTCAGCATTAATCACAAAGATAACAACACAGATCAATATAACATGCTGGACAAGTCTGTATGTATGCATATGTCTACACATATATATGCATCACACTTATATATGTGTATAAACACACATGCACATATACTGACACTCACCTCTATGTAAAAAGCGATTAACAAACCAGTTTTCTTCAGTACTCTAATGGTTTTTCTTCCTCATTTCTCCTTCTGGAAACCCTAACTAAAGTTTACTGTGACTCTGGCAATTTTCTTATTGTTAATAATCCTTTTATCAAACATCTTCCCTTCCCTGTCTTTAGTCCTCAACCTGTTGATGAAAGCAAATCTTTTCTCATTTCACACCTGTTTTCTAGGTTGCCTTGCTGAAGGACTCTGCTGTACAATATTTACTGTACCTGTATAATGTGTCAAGAAATTTCTGTGTTATGATAAGGTGTTCTATTCGGAAGCATTTTTGATTGATTCCATCTGTGTCTCTGACATGGACATCATATGAGAAACTTACTGAAAACGCTGATAATTACATCCCACACCTTTGGATCCTGAATCAGAAAGTTTGGAGTAGTATCTATATATTTGTGTTTTGCAGAAGCTTCCCCAGCGATACCAGCACGGCCAAGTCTGAGAACCATCGCCCTAGCACAGGTGTCACACAGGGGTGGCATTATGTGCTTGAAGCATGATTTAATGGGTAAATGAAGAAGGCTGAAAATATTCATTTAGGACCAATAAACCTTTCTACACCAAAACTAACTATAATGCATTCCAAAATATAACTCTTGTTTATATGAAATTTATACATAATTCTTTGAGAAAACCTACTCTATACTCACTGTTAATATTAAGTTTAGAACAGAAACTAATTCCTCATAGCTTGCTTTGTCAGCAACTGTCACTTCTAAGCAACCACTTATGCCAAATTGCCTAAGACAACATAGGAATTTAAATGTTACTTTTTTTTTCCATTTTATCTTGTCTGCTCATTATATTGCAGCTGATGGATTGGTCCGCTGGTATCTATTCTCATGTGTCCAGCCCTCCATATTTTTGTTTTGATGGGTATAAGAAAAGTTGTGCAATATTTGCATGTAGATATTTACCATTGATGACCATGTCCTTCTACTTTTTTCATAATTTTAAGACTTGGATATAGGATGTGATATTTATAGTTTAGAGGTTAAAGTCAGTGTCAAGGTATAATACTTGAAATCTAATCCCCTTTACATATTTTAATTTAATTATTGTTTGATCACTTTGTCATTGAATAACATGGGGCAGGATCAATGATCATTTAGAGTTCTTTATTTCTTAATAAAAACCTTGCTATTTGGAGAAGTCTCTTACAGGTATAAAAATGAATTTGGGGAAAAATGACTGGATTGTATTAGTAAGTAATGCTGTAGAGAATCATGTCATCGTAACAGAGCTTTATGATATTGATATTCAGACTTACGTTGTTTTATTACGATTCATTCTATTGCATTTCACAGATATTACATTTTTAAATTGGATGTTTGTGGCAAGCCCAAATCGAGAAAATCTATTGGTGCCATTTTTCCAATCTGTACTCGTTTCATGCCTCTGCACTACATTTTGGTATTTTCACAATTTTTCAAACTTTTTTATTATTATATCTGTTATGGTGATCTGTGATCAATGATCTTTGATGTTACTATTGTAATTGTTTTGGGGTGCCACATTCCATACCCATATAAGATGGAAAACATAATCAATAAATGTTTGTGTTCTGAATGCTCCACCGACCAGCCATTCGCCAATCTCTCTCCCTCCCCTTGGGCCTCCCTATTTCCTGAGACACAACAATTTGAATTAGGCCAGTTAATAACACTGCAAAAGCCTCTAAGTGTTCAAGTGAAAGGAAGAGTTGTACATCTCTCACTTTAAATCAAAATCTAAAAATAATTCATCTTAGTAAGATAGGCATGTCAAAAGCCCAGATAAACTGAAAGCTTGGCTTCTTGTGGCAAACAGTTAGTCACGTTATGAATGCAAAAGAAAAATTTTTGAAAGAAATTAGCAGTGCTACTCCAGTGAACATGTGAATGATAAGGGAGCTAAACAGCCTTCTTGCTGATACAGAGAAAGTTTTAGTGGTCTGGATAGAAGATCAAACCAACCAAAACATTTCCTTAAGCCAAGTCCTCATCTAGAGTTAGGCCCTAAGTCTCTTCAATTCTATGAAAGCTGAGTGAAGTAAGGAAACTGCAAAAAAAGAGTTTGAATCTAACAGAAATTGGTTCATGGAGTTTAAGAAAAGCAGCTGCCTCCCTAACAAAAGTGCAAGGCAAAACAGCAAGTGCTGATGTAGAAGCTGCAACACGTTATCCAGAAGATCCAGCTAAAATAATTAATGAAGGCGACTACACTTAACAACAATAGATTTTCAATGTAGACAAAACAGTTTTCTATGAAAGAAGACGCCATCTAGGACTTTTATAGCTATAGAGGAAAAGTCAATGCTTACTTCAAAGCTTCAAAGGAGAGGCTAACTCTCTGGTAGGGGTCAATGCAGCTGGTAATTTTAAGTTGAAGCTCAATGCTCATTTACCATTTTGAAAATCCTAAAGCCCTTAAAGATTATGCTAAATCTTCTCTGTCTGAGCTCTATAAATGGAAAAACGAAGCCTGCATGACAGCACATCTGTTTATAGCATAGTTTACTGACTATTTTTAGCCCATTGTTGAGACTGACTGCTCAAGAAAAAAAAGATTCGTTTCAAAATATTACTGCTCATTGACAGTGCACCTGGTCACCAAAGAGCTCTGATGGAGATATACAAGAAGATTAATGTTGTTTTCATTTGCTAACAACACAATATCCATTCTGCAGCCCATGAATCAAGGAAGAATTTTAACTTTCAAGTCTTATTATTTAAGAAACTTGTTTTGTAAGGCAATAGTTGCCTTACAGTGATTCCTCTGTTGGGTCTGGGCAAAGTAAATAAAAAACCTTATGGAAAGTGTTTACCATTCTAGATGCCTTTAAGAACATTCACAATTCATTGGAGGAGGTGAAAACATCACATTAACAGGAGTCTGGAAGAAGTTGATTACAATTCTCATGGATGACTTGGAAGGGTTCAAGACTTCAGTGAAGGAAACAACTGCAGATGTGGTAAAAATAGCAAGAGAATTAGAATTAATTAGAATGAAAAGTGGAGTCTAAAGATGTGATTGAATTGCTGTAATCTCATGATAGAACTTTAATGGATGAGACGTTGCTTCCTATGGCTGAGGAAAGAAAGTGGTGGTTTGAAATAGAATCTACTTCTGGTGAAGATGCTATGAACATTATTGAAATCACAACAAAGGATTTAGAATATTACACAAATTTAATTGATGAATCATTGGCAGAATTTGAGAGGATTAACACCAATTTTGAAGGAAGTTTTACTGTGGGTAAAATGCTATCAAACAGCATCACATGCCACAGAAATTTTTTGTTGAAGGAAGAGTCAATTGATATAGCAAACTTCATTGTCGTCTTAGTTTAAGAAACTGCCACAGCCACCTTAACCTTCAGCAACCCCCATCGTGATCAATTAGCAGCCCTCAACATCAAGGCAAGACCTTACACCAGGAAAAGATTATAATTCACTGAAGGCTCAGTTGATTGTTAGTATTTTTTAAATTAAGAATACTTTGTATGAATATGAGCATTGTTTTCTTAGACATAATACTTGCAAACTTAATTGACTATAGAGTAGCGCAAGGGTGGAGAACCTGCAGCCTTAAGGCTACATGTGACCTTCTAGATCCTTAAGTGCGGCCTTTTGACTGAATCCGAATTTTACTGAACAAATCCTTTTATTTTTATTAATACATTTTTTCATTTTTATATTTTTATTTTAAAATGAATATATTTAAAATACCAAAGAACAAAATAAGTTTCAGTGAAATAATCCTCCCAGATTGACCAGCACAATTAAAACAGCCATAAGGGCTAAATTGACAGCTGCTAAGCTCATAATTTAGTTCTAACTTCCCCGCCTAACTGGCATAACTACTGCATAAGGCTGGTTGGAGAGAGTTCTTGTGGGTCAAGTACACCAGTCTGCTATCAGCTTTTGACAGTGGTGCACTGTGTTTCTGTTTGAAGTGGAATTTGTGACTAGTTACACAGCTCTACAGTATTTTTTAATTCTGTCTGCCTAACAGCCCATCATGTCAAAGGAGACCAAATTGAGAATTGCAATTTTACCTTGTTTCTTATAAAGATAAGATGATTTGCTTGCTTTGTGATACTGCAATATCAACATTAAAGAAATTCAATGCTCATTCGCATTAGAACACTCATAAAGACCACAAATATTTTAAATTAGAGGGAGAGATGCGAAAGGTTGTGTTATAGAAATTGAAAGATGAAAAGCAAAAGCAAAGATGATTCTTTCAAGCAGCAATAAGACCTGGAAATAATGCCACTGAAGTAACTTATAAAGGCACTTACATACTTGGGGAAAAAAGGGAAGCCATTCAGTAATGCAGAAATTGTGAAAGAATGAATTATCAAAGTTGTAGGATGCTTAGCCCCTCAATGCATTTCAAAGTACAAACGACTGCCTCTTTCAAGGAGAACCATAACTGATCAGCAGCATAAATTAGCCTTCAACTTAACAGAACAACTTCATGCAATACTTCAAAAGGAAAATATATATTATTCAATTGCTTTGGTTGAATTAACTGATACTACTGACTCAGCCCAGATTTTATACTTCATTTGAGTCATAACAGAAGATTTTCTTTGCTATGAAGAGTTACTCACTTTGGGCACTCTCATGAACAGAAAAGGGGGAATAAATATCTTCAACAACTTTCAAGATAAATGTCATGAAGTTTGACTGAATTTCATAAATTTAGTGAGTGTATGTACAGACAGTGCACCTTCCATGACAGGAAAACATAAAGGGTTTATTGCACGGATAAAAAAAGTATTAACAATCCATATGCTCTCACTTCTTTTTATTGTATCTTGCATCGGCAAAATCTCCACCCCAAAGCTTCCATTTTAAGTGACACTTTGCAACAAATTATAAGTATTGTTAACCATATTTATGCAAATGCAATACAGCATTGTCAGTTTAGTAACATGCTAAAGTTGAAGGATGATGTATTCATTGTGGATTTGCCATATCATTCTAAAGTGTGTTGGCTATCTCAGGGATAGGTGTTAGTCAAAATTTTATCTCTGCAAGAAAAGATAGTTAAATTTCATGAAGAACAGAATCAGGAATGTGAATTATTGAAAGAAGGTTTCTATAGAAATGCAACATTTCTGTGTAATATCATGTCAAATCGAAACAACTTGAATATTTCTTTGCAAGGTAAAACTAAGTATACATATAATATGTGACAAAAAAAATCCCAGGATTTTGAGAAAAGTTAGCTTTATGCAAAAGGCATCTTCAAAACGAAATTTCAGATGAACATTTTCCCAGTTAGCAAAGGTCATTGATTTGAAGAATTCACAGCTATTAATTGGAAAATACAATGAAAGGTTCACTGACTTTGTGAATCATGACATCACACTCAAATTAGCATTTCAGCCTCATCTATTTGATATCATCAAGGAACCTAAAGAACTACAGATGGAATTGATTGAGCTTTCAGTAGATGTCATATTAAAGTCATTGTTTGATACCGGTAATAAGAAAAAACCAACTGAAATATGGGAAAATTCAGTAAAATACTCATGCCTTTGGCAAAATGCCCCCAAAATACTTTCTTGCATTTTAACCACTTATTGCTGCTAATCTACATTCTCCTACCTAATCCAAATCAAAGCGTCCTTAAGGTCACAAATGACTGATACCCATCTAAAGGATCAGGTGAAACTGCAGACCTCCATGCTTCAACCAAATATTCAAATGCTTTCCAACAAAAAGCAGACACAAACGAAGTCATTAAAAGGTTAGTTAACTTTAAAATTAACACATAGTTTTCATTTTTTGAAATTATTAAGTACATAGTAGTTAGATTTTTATAAAATAATGTATATATTTAAGTATGTCTAATTGGAGTTTCTTAGATGCGGCCTTATTTGATTACAGCTAAATTAATGCAAACTTCCAATATAAAAAAGTCTCCCACCTCTGGTATAGCATAAACATAACTTTTATATGCACTGAGAAACCAAAAAAAATTTTGTGTGATTTGCTTTATTGCAATGTTCACTTTATTGCAGTCATCTGGAACTGAACCCACAATATCTCTGAGGTATGCCTATATATAAGAGACCAAGCTTCCTTAGGAATTTCTATGGTTAGTTCTACAAGTGTTTTTGTGGGTACTATGATTATTATGCTTAGAGCTTTAATAGCATCTCTATATTAATATATCCTTAATATCTATTCAGATGGGTTTATCCTCCTTATACCATACTAACCCCTAGTTTTAAAGATCTGTCAGACATCTGGAAATACTCCCTGTTTTTTGATGGGCTATACATAATTAGTTCATTTTATTTACAAGTGAAGTGGAGATATGGAATTCTTAGAGACAACAAATAAATATTTAAATATTTTTGGTTAAGGTTCTTTAAATTTTCATTGAAAACAATTTTAATTAGAAATTCTTCTCGCTAGTTGATCAACCTTCTGTTAATCATGTTGAACCCTTAGGAAAAGAATCCAAAGGGAAAGAATTATGCAGTGTCGGCCTCCTTGGAGGAGCAATGAGTGCTTTGTAGGTCCTCCATACCAACGTTTTTGATATATTTCTTTTGTAAATACATTTTATTCAAATTATTCTATTTTGAAAAGGAATGAGTCTTCAGTTTCATGTTGGAATCCTGATTAAGACAGGAAGTATAATCTAAGCATAATTGAAGATAGGCAGGCATAGAGTAACATGATAGGGAGCTTAAATATAAAATATTATATGCCTTATATCTTGTATACATAATTTTGTCTTAGGAAGCAATAAAACTAGTGATTCGTTAGTAATTCCGTAAACTATCTGAATAACAGAAGATATGGTCATATAATCCCATATGGATTTTACTAGGTCTAAGAATTTTAATTGTCTTCATTTAGCTTTTTCTTTTTTTAAATAATGGATACAACGTAGTTGTTGGGATAGAACTCTTTCATGATAAAGCATCTTAAATTTTAAATGCATTATTAGTATTAGTCTTTCAATAAGGACCAAATACTGGTAATTTGCAGAGCAAGGAATCATACCAAAAATGTTTAAAATAATAAGGATTTTGAATGTTAAGAAGTTAGAAATACAGTTTATATGGAAATCTATTATAGTAATACACATTTAAGAATTTTTCTCAAGTAAAAAGTAATGTTAATTATATATAAAATAGCACCTGGACACTTTGAATAAAGATAAAAGTCAATTAACATTACATGAGATAAATGTTTTTTCCTAACCTGATATAGAAAAAAATCTTTGTATATTTCACAACTTCATAAATATATGTACACCTATCTGACCTTATTGTAATGATGAACTGCCCTTATCTCAATTTATTACCACAGAGATAAAAGCAGAAATCTGACATATTGCTGTTGAAAAATTTATAAATATTACTATAGCATTGAACACATATCCTTAATAATCATAGTAAGTGGTGGTAGAAACTTTAATGAAAATATCTAAGCACTTCAGATTTAGAATTAGGGTACAATTTTTCCTATAAACGTTGCTTTATTGTTAATACAATATTATCATGTTTTATCATTAACATTTCTAAGATTAATCATAAATTTCTTTTTGAGATCTATCAATAAATATAGTATATAAAAATTCTATTTTCTCTATTTTCTATCATTATTCAAACATTCCTATATTATTCATCACTATGGGTTTTTCTATAAAATCTTCAACAAATTTCAAAAGACCTTTATGAAACTAATTTTACAAATATTTTGATTATTTGATATTTTAAACTAGTTGCAGGGCACATATGAATAGCAAATATGTTGAAGTTATTTCTATGAAATAACAGTAACTATTAGTGGGTATGCAAATTAGTAGTTTTTTTCAAAATTGTAGAATTAGGTATGAAAAGTCATAGCTTTTATTCTTACTGAAGAAGAATGGGTGCTCGAAAAGGTTAAAGGACAGTTCTGTGTTCCCGTAGGAATATATTTTTACAAAGATTTTAAACCTTGAATTGGTGAATTTCTTCCTTATTTTCTCATTCTTTTCTTTCTGTGCTTCCCCCCCCACCATCTCTCTCCCTCATCTTTTCAAAAATGTAGTTCATTTAAAAATTGTAGAACATGGTAGAGTTAGCATGCCATATTATAACATAGCGTTTAGAATGGGAACTGAATTTTTTTATATGGGGTCAAGTGTTTTTATTAGAATAAAAATAGACCTGCAATTTAGAAATAATAACTTTGTTTCTTTTTAATCATAGGAGACAAAGAACATCTCAGGGCATCATCAACATATATTTGAGGGTTTCTTTTTATTGCTGATTTCTCCTAATCTGGAAATATTTTGATATTTTTAATTTATTAGAGAGGAGAAAATTATAGTACAAATGAATTAATTAATTTTTACTTGAAATACTTATGAATGAAATTTAAATTTCCATCTGAGTCTATCAAAGAGAGGCATTCCTTTCTGCATTGACTGTTGGTTTCAGAAGGATATGGAATACACACACTGAAAACACATTACAGCTGTGCCAATCTTTTTGCAATTATTTTGAATAGTTGGCTATTTGCCCCATTTGACAGTTTGTGAACATGGTGAATAATTTAACATTCATGCTGCTGCTGTTTTGGCACAATTAACATGAATTGCATATCTGCTGCTATTCAAATTGATTGCAATATGGGGGGAAAGTGAATCAATGTCTTAATGTTCAGTTCTTTGTACTCTATTTTTTCCAAAATGGCTTACAAGGCAATGCTAAATAAAACATAATGAAGACCGCTTTGTGTGATGACCTAAAAGCCTCCGAGGACATCCCTTTTTATTAAATTCCTGATACCAATTTAGATCTAGTATCTAATTTTAGAATTTTCTTGGAGAGCCTGTCAACTGGACGTTCATGTATTCCAAGCATGTGCAAAATATTTATGGACCTCTGTGCAAAGCCAAAGACTCCCATGTCATTATGTATGTCATTGTCCATTTGTCATTCTTCCTAACATGACTCAGAGGCATGACTGTTACACAACTTCTTTCTGATTCTCAGTGGCATAACTTGAGGTTAGTCTTCTGTTGTGCTGTTTTAATCTGTCCAAAAAATATCAGTAAAATTCAAGCTGTAAAAGGGATCATGTTTAAAAAAATACTTTTAAAAATATATTTGCCATAGATTCCGAATATCCTAATGCAAAGAGCTACTTTTCCAACTGCTCTTATATCTAAAAGAAAATCCACAAGATAGATCATTTTTCAATACCTGAAGAGTCACTTTTAAATAGAGGACAAAAAGAATCATCCTTAATAATTTCTTCAATAGATGAATATTAATATTTAATAGTTTATTTGTAATTTTAAAATAATTATATATGTATGTACATATGAGCATTTTCAAAAACTGACACTGCAGTCTTGTCTTTGCCCTATTATAAAAGATTGCATGTTTTCCACATGACATAGAAAAATAATATTTGTTTGAGAGTGAATGAAAAATAAGTCCATTAGTTTTCCACAGTTATGCTTTGGGATGTGCTATGCATTCATTCATTCAATAAATATTTAGTGACACCTACTATGTAACAGGTACAATCCCAAATTCTGGGGATATAGAATGAAACAGAATGGGAATAGGGAAGCTTTGTAATGGGGAAGACAAAGAGAATTCACATAAATAAGATGTTTCAGATGGTGATAAGGGCTGCAAGGAATAATAGAGAGAGAGGACAGAAAGAAGAGTTACAGCTTTAAATTGGGTGGTCAGGCAGAATGCAGCCTCATTCGGAATGTGACCTTTGAGCAGACATATGAGAGAGATGAAGCCACGGGCAATGCTGCTGTCTGGGGAAGAGCATGTCAGGCAGAGGGAACAGCCGCTTTTGGCCTTTGATTATTTATGGTCTAGAATGCAGAGCACAGGGTTTCTAGCCCAGGAACTCTTCTAAGGTAAGAGAATGCATTCTGTACAATTCAGCTATTCCCTTGTGTGCAGAAAGTTGGAAAATTGTTCTCTCATCATTCCAGTTTAAAATGTCAGTATAAAAATCTATCATTTTAACAAACAGATTTTGAAGTATTGGTTGCATGTTCGTCCCAGCTTCACAATGTCATTGAGTTTTTAAAAACATAGTCCTTTATATGGCTAATATTTCTATGTTATGTTACTAGATATAACAATATAAGTCCAATTAAGTAGTAACTATGTAGAGGGAGTGTTAAAAATGCAATATGAGCTTTGTTATCAGATGTAAAATTACTTAATTTGCCCAAGCCTCTCGTTTTTGTCATGGGTAAAATGGAGCAAAAAGACACTGCTTATATTGCAGAATACAATTGTGAGGATTAAAGTTTTTGTATAAAAGAGTATCTAGTCCAGTGACAGACTTATTGTGGGCATCGAAAGCTGATGCATGTTATTATCATGCAATTAATCAGACTGTTCATTATTAAGGTACAATGAGAAATTAAAATGTCACAAAACCCATAATGCTCATATTTTCATGACAATTCCGTTTTCTCCCTAGAAGCACACCACTTGAAGTAAGTAAAAGGTAAGTTAGTAACATACTTGTATGTCATATTGCGGAGCATGGCCCAATGCCTCCAGCCAGTTACCATGGTAGTGTTGGGACAACCTTGCTTTTTAGAAACGAAAGTCCAGGGGAGATTGAAGTGCTACACGCTTCCAAAGCTGCCTTTGGGTCATTTCTCTCGGTGCCTCCGTGGCAGTTCTACCTCCTGTGATTTGTACATTTTATGTTGACTATTGCTAATACATTCAGACAAATTCAGTTCAAGTCTTTTTCTTCTGGGATATATTGGATCTTTTAGAGGAAATCTATATCACTACTACAGAACATTATGCTGACTGCACAGAAGTCAGTTTCATTTTCCAATTCTTCGAATTCTTGCTAGGACTCTTACTCTTACCACCTCATGCCATCAATAGAAATGTCACCACCAATTTTATAATCATCTTGAATATCCAGAAAGGGAAATATCTGAAATCCAGTGTGTTGCCTCATCATCTTCATTATTCTGCACTTTGACCCAAGTATGTGCCTCATTCATTCATTCATATTTCAGCTTTCCAAAAAAGCCTTTACTGAGTGCATATTGTATGCTCACTGTTTAGGTTAAAAAGACAAAAACGACATAATTCCTCTTTCTGAACAGAGGAAGAAAGATGATTTTTAGTCAAATTATTATAATATATTTTGAGATTATATTCTCTAAGAACAAAATGTCAGGAATCCAGAAAAGGGCAAAGGTAACTGTGTAAAGTTTGGAAATGGATTTAAAGAGAAAATGACATTTGAGATGAATCATGATAGACAGGAGGAAATTTATGTAATAAGTGTATCTTGGGATTTCTTGTAAAAAGGAGCAGGCTTTACAAGCTCTCATATCAAATCAGTTTCTATAATTATCATACCTATATTAAAACTGTAAATTTTCCATACCTTTGGATGTAACTTGTATTTCTTTATTTGTACCAGCCATTCTTCATGCTGCTCTTCAGAAATTCTGTTTGGGGAAAATGAAGTATAAAAGCAGCACACATAAAAAGTATGCCATTAGAAGAGAATATCATAAAATCTGTTTGAATTATGTTACAATTTCAGTGGTTCTGAATGCAACTAAATGTCCTATAAAAATTGCTGCTGATATTTATATTAATTGGTACTAAGCTTGGAATTATATAATTAAAAATTAGGATAAGCATAATAAATTAATAGACAATACTATTTGAGCCAGAACTAAATTCTACTGTATCTCTTTCCTTGGAAGTAAATGTATGGAAAAAGAACAAAATAACTGATAACAAAACTCAAACATAGGAAGATTTATTTTTAATTAAAGTAATATCACAGAAATTATCACTTTTTCTTCAAACAATACATGCCTAGGTTTGTGTGGGAAGGAAAAGGGAGCATCAAAAGTGAGGAAGAGAAAGTGAAATAAAATGCTAACAAAATACTTTATTATTGTTATTTTTACTGTTGTTTATTGCAACAGTAAAAATTTGATGCTGAATTTTAATAAAATCTGATGATAAGTTAGGTAAACCTATATACACATAGACACACATGTGCAATTAAAATATTATAGAATAAAAAAAAACCCATAAAAGAGAAGAAATATATACTCCAGCTACCAACTAGGAAAATAAAAGTAGCTGGTTTCCACACATGAGCATAAAATTTTATTTTAAATTTCCCATTCACCAAGATTAAAAAGGATATATATTTTTGTTTATTGATTTAAAAAGATATCAGTTCTTTATTAGAGAATACCTTTTCTGGCACTACATTCTAGGAGGAATTTATCATGTGTATTATTATTGAGATGTTGACTAGTACAATGAATAGTGGTTTTGTAGACCTTGTAAGAGTATTCTTCATAAGACCATTTGTTATATCAACTTACAATAAAAGCAAAGGATATAATATTACACTGTGATTATTCAATCAATTTCTGTGAAAAGTCTGCGAAAATACTTGGGTGAAAAACTGGAGAAATAAATTAAACCAAATCATTTGGAAAGCAAATTAATTTCCCCATTGTGGTGATAATAAATGTAAACAGTTGTGTATTTTTAGTAGTTTCCATTTTTAGAGTAAATGTCTCAATTTTCATTGTGAATTCAAACTTCCAGGATGGAAAAGAATTTCTTTTTATGGTTGAGAAAGGGAGATGATTAGCCAAAATCAGTAAATTATTAATTATTTCACTTGTATTAATAGTTTGGTCTCCATAACCCACTGCAGTTTGGCTTCTGTTCCCACCACCAACTCTGTCTTCAGAGGTTACAGATAATTTTCTTCCTGCTGCTTCAAATAGTACACGCATTGTCCAGTTTCCACATGCCTCTCCCACATTTGCCTGACCTCCTTAAAAGTTTCTACCTAGATGTCGATGACATCAGCTTTTCCAGTTCTTCTTTGGTTGCTTGTCTTATTCTCCTATTTGGGGTTCTCCTCTTTTGCCTGTTTCTTGCCGCAATCCAGAGTTCTATTCTCAGCCTCTTGATTCCCACATATATCTCAATGTTTGTCTCTGGCATTAGAGCTTTAAACTAATTACCATATTGCTTAAGCATACCTAAAGTACGTACTTGGTAATCTCAAAATCAGCAAGGTCAAAATTCAACTCTCTTTTCTCCCTCAGGCATGTCTGCTCCTCTTCTTCTCTTCCTAGTGTCAGTTGAGAGGTCTATTCATCTGCACGTTAATCATGGGAATTATGAGAAATGTCATCACATTTCACTTCTTTAGCTTCCTCTTATATCCAAACTTTTATCAAGACTAGCAAATATTGCCTCCTTTATACTTGCCTAATCTGTCTTCTTTCTTCTTTTCATATTCCATTGTGAGGATTCCAGGCGTAGTCACCTTTGGTCTCAGCCATGCCATTGAAACCTATCTGGCCTTCCTACCTCCATTCTTGTTCCTAGGAAATACATCACTCACACTGCAACCAGACTCATTTATCTAAAAGGCAAATCTGTCCATAGCACTGTTCTCTTTAAAATCCTTTTATGGCTTTCATCACCTATATTAGAATTACAAGCATGACCATATAGACACTTTTTGATTTGGCCCCTGCCGATTTCTCCTTCCTCTCTCTTTCTTTTCTCCTCCTTGCAGTTTATACCCTGGTAATGACAAAATTGCTCCCATTTCCTGCAATCACACATGCTCTTCTACTTTGTGGCTTTGTAACTGTGGCTGAAGCTCTGGCACGACCTCCTCATCTTTCTTCACCTGCTCTTAGTCATCATTTAAGATACAGCTCAGACACCGTCTCCCACAGGAAGCCTCCTGTAAAACCCCAGTTGGGCTGAATGCCTATCATCTGTGTTATCTGAGCAATTAACATGCTATTTTTGTAGTTTCTGTTTATGTCACTCTTTCCCTAAGATTGGGACCTCCTCAAGGGCAAGAATCACATCTTATTTATTCTTTTCTTCCCTACAGTAACTAGTACAGTGTCTAGAAATGATTCCAGTGTCTGAAAGTGATAAATATTCATTGAAGTAAGTTGAATTAAAATTATCAATGATATTGTTTTCCTTTCTATTAAATGTATTTATCAATGTAATCGAATGAAAAGAATGTAAGTTGAACATGTATATTATTGTCTCTATTAATCCTTTCAGAAGAAAAAAACTTTTCTTCCCGAAATGATAAGAATAGTAAACACCCTGTGGAAGCCTTAACTTGAGCCAAATTCAAACCAATTACCTTTAATGTCAGAACCATGTAATGGACTTTGATTCCAAGTTCCTACTTCATAGTCTGGTGTAGAAGGTATATTATAAATATTTTATTTAATAAATTAGTATGTTGTTATTAGGGATATCATAAATATTCTTGGATATTTTGAATGATAGAGTTTTATGTAACAGCCTTCACACTGTATTCCTCAACTGAAATTATAGTTTTACATGGAGCAATATAAATCATTAAATTCTTACTCCTAACTAAAATCATTAAATATTGCTAATAATTTAAGTGATTAATTTCACACTGTGGTTTGGAAATATACTTCAGAATACAGTATTTTCTGTGTTAGAAGGAACTGAAGGTGACATTTATCTAATCCGACTAATTCACTTATAGAAATTGAGGCCCCCAAAAATTCATTATCTAATAACACATAATTGGTCGTGCCCAAGCTGGAAATAGGAGGTTGGATTTCTCACATCACACTGTACTGCCTTTTCAGTGAACGGCCTACTATATGAAGTGGTTAAATAATAAAATTCTTTTGTTGTTGTCATTCCTACTTGAACCACCGAGGAGCAGAAGGCTCATCTATAAAATTTATAGAATCACTAAGAAGTTTTTACAGAATGTTCTCTGCTTTGCAATTTCATTCCACATTCTATGCAGCTATAGATGGCAAAATGGAGATCTGAGAAGTGGTGTTTCATTTCCAGTATGTATGAAACAAAATGCTTAGCGGATAAATAAAATTTTGAAGTGCAAATATTAGTCACAAAGAAACTAGTTTTCTCAATATTTAAAATTGAATTAAAGTCTAAATAGGCCACCAGAGCCATTAGTTGTAAAATAACATACTATTTTAAATGGATATGAATATTATTTTTAGAGCAATAAATATACATAGTATCCATTGCTTATAATGAAACTCAGGTGATAGTGTTTACCTCTAGACCCATTTATACTGCTGTAATCAGAAACCTGCCGTTTTCTATATCCTAAGAGTTTGATTTCCGAAAATAGACTTTATCACTTTTTCCAAGACTGAAATCTGAGAGTATTTCAGAATAAGGAAATGGGTCAAAGCCAACTGTTCCACTGTATTTAAGATGCCAGAAATCACACGTGAATTTGTATCATTCAAGAGAGAAAAAAAATGTTTTACAACACATTATTGGAAACTATTTCAGTTTAACCAAGTACTTAAAAAGAGACAAGAGTAATTATCTTTTGTCAGTGTTTTAAAGTTTGGTTAAATGGCATCTAGGATATTGTTGCCATATACTGCTAAAAGCCTAGTCATACATTGCCTGTTCAATTCAACTGCAAATTGTTGATGGCAGGGAATATGTTCATTATCTTTGAATTTTTACAATTTTAGCACAGTGCCTGGCAGAAAAGTTCAATAACTATTTTTGAATTACATTTGATATGTACATATGTGTGTATATAGTGTATGCTTGTATGTGTATGAAATATATATGTATACATACTAATGTGTATATGTATAATGTGTGTATACATGCATGTACATACATGCATATATACATAAAATACAAAAGACTAAAATGCTTTATAATCTTGGGAGGAAAAACATTCCACTACAATCTCTTCACTGTCTCAACTGTTCTAAGGTCCTCATTACATATACAGCCTTATTCTCTCAACTGCAGTATTACTTTATTGCAGTGCAATTGAGGAAAACCTGCCCCCACACCAACAGCCCTGCCAACCTCCTGGGAAAAGGGAGACACATTTTTCCCACACCTACTTACACAGGAAGAGGACTTACCTCTTAAATTTTATAACACCTGATTTTTAGCTTATAGGTCGGAAAACTGAGCAAAGTGAAAGCCATTTATGTCAAACCTATACCTAATGAAATTCTGTTATTTAAGGATATTTCATCACCCTACTGCTACAAACTACTTTTCTACATATTCAAAAATAGAACATAGTAATTTCTTCAGTTAAATGTAGTTTTTTTAAACATATCTTTTTTTAAAAAAAACTCCTTTTTAAAAAATAATCAAATAGTCATCGATCAGTGTTTTGAATACTGGGATTTGTTTTTCAAACTGATCTTAATGGGTTCTGGATTTGAATTTTGAATCAGATTTTGACTGAATTGGCAGAATTCTTCTGAAAACTTTCAGAATTTTTTTCAACTTCTGTGTTTGCTGTTCATCTAAATATAACAGTTTTGACAGCCTGCTTTGTCTCTGCCCACCACATCCTGCATCTCCAAGGAACCATGACAATAGTCAGGAAGTCATTCACTTATATTTATTAAGGACCCATTGTGTAAAAGGAATTGTACTAGAAACCTCACAGGAAACAATCCATATGAGCCTTGGAAGAGGTCCTCCAATAGAAGTGGTACAAGACAAATATATTCATGAAATATGCACTTTGTTGACAGAATGAATACATATAAACATGATATATATGTATGGAGCTTGAACTCATTGTGCACAATGAGTGTTGGAGTACCTACAGTTAGAATAAATAATTTTGCAAGAGTTTGTAAGGAATTGAATATAAAAAGGTAGAGAATCAAATTAGAGGTAGAATAAGCTAAAAAAAGGGGTATTTAATATACACAAAAAAATATCTTACCCATTTTTTTACTGTATCCTATCACTTGCTTTTGCAGCTGAAAGAGAAAGAAATGTAGAAAGCATTATAAATTTATTTAATGAAAACACAGAAAATAGAAAACTAACAGTAATCGGACAACAACTTTTAGAGTAAATAAAATGTCATCTTAGTTTCTACAATAAACAGGGTTTTTAAAAATTCACCAAAGTAAAAATTGGTTTATTTTTCTTTCTTTTTTAATACTTTTAAGGTATATATTTATTATGGAGATATTAACATGTAAATAAATCAGAATAGGAAGAATGCCATGGTGTCAATCATGTAATTTTTATGAAATTATTCTGAAATTGTATGAGGCAAAGGAAACACGATCTAGCTGCTGGGGTGGCTACAGCCCGTCACTGTTAGATAGCTGAAGCGCCACATCCTGCATCTTGTTAAATGTAACTCAATCATCTCTGTTTCAGCAGAAGGGTCTTTATTTTCATCCTGGCACTCCAGTCTCAAAGTAGACTAAAGCTTAAGTTTGTTTAAAGCTACAACATGATTATTCCAATAAAATAATTAGTGACATTTGAACCACTTTCTGATAGACTCAGTTTAGTGAGAGATTAAGTGGCTTTCCACATTTATTGAATTCACATTCGAAAATGCTATCGAATGCATTTGAAACAGTATTTTTGAGGGAGTACAACAGGAATAAACTTTAAGAATGTTGGATAAGGTTATACACCATGATTCTTTCCTTAGAATCCTCTGAACGTTTCCCACTATTTATAGCCAATAAATCTAGAAATTTTTGCCATGGACTGATACTTATGCATATGAATTGTAATTCTATTCAGATTGTGGCAATTCTATTTTCATGCTTAACTTTGTACTGTTTCTGGACTTCTGACAGTTATTATGGAACAATAAATATGAACATGAATTATTATATAATTGTATCTGTAAGAATTCATCTTACGAATTCAAATGATATTTTGTGGGTATCCATTTGTAGATGTGAGAAACTGATCAAAGACAGTTATATAATTTTAATCATTGTCATGTTTTGCCAACGTATTTGAACAAGGACACTAAAGGTAAAAGGAGAATGTTCCTGTTGAAACTATTAGAGTAAAAATCGCACCAGGATGGAAAATTAACTTATTTACCAGCCAATCAGGATTCCCTAGTGTTCTGAAAACAGCATGAAACAAAACTTGTTGAACAGTTAAAATCCTAAAGAGTGCTATTGACCTATGGGATGTAATGACTTAAAATATAAATAGTAGCAGGAGATATTCCCTTAATAATTGTACAGGTGTTTCACCTGTTGACCTTAACTTCTCTGCTTCCTAAAGTTAAGTATGACACTTATCTGGGAAAATAATTTGCTCTGAAACATAAACACTCACTAACTCATGAAGTTTGCAACTTAGGTTATTAAAACCCACTCACGTGTTCAGGATTTAGGACTAGTAATGAGTCTTTCAATAATTTAAGGCTTGATATACCATAAAAGATACCCTTCTTTCTGTGCGAGCCGTGAAAAGTGGAGGATCTCAAATTCACATCTGGCCAAGTGAGTCACCAGCAATTTGTTAAGTGGTGAAATGCTGCTCTCCTTCAATTTGCAGCTGCCTGCAATTGTAGGGCTGATTAGAGAAGGCAACCTCATGCTTGTTAGTGTAAGTCATAGTTTCTCTGTTTACTAATACCCTCTCTATTCTTCACATTTAATTTAGATAATCTTATTGTTCATGGTCACATCTACTGCACTTGATATGTAAATTTGATATATTTAAAATCTAATGCTTAAAGTATGTAATGCTTAAAGGAACTTTTCAAGCCATAAAATTAATAGCAGCCTAGATCTTTCTTTCTTCTTTTCCATTTAATATTTGTGATGCCTACTTCAGGTGATTCTCAGAAGTTGTTCTCTTTCTCCAAAATGGCATTTCAGAATCAACGTCTTTCCTCCCCAATACCTACATGAGACCTCCATCCCCCAGACTGATACCAAGAGGCTTAACCCAACTCTGTGACTTCAGAATCTGACTCCAGAGTATGGCTCCTTGGATATCCTCATAGTTGGCAATGACAAATATATCCAATTTGACAGCCCTGATGGAAGAAGGGGATGATGATCACCTGCATTTCTAGACAAAGAAACTTAAAATTATAATATATTTTCACAAACTGTGATCTTGTGACTTCAAGCCAGGTGTCCTGTCTCATATAATACATATATTTTCACAATTTGTGGTTCCTTCATTTCTGGGAGTTTTATAACCTCTATTCTTAATTTTTAAATTAATAAGAATAGATCTTTTTACCCTTCAGAAGCACTACACATTTAGAAGCATTGTAGAATACTCATTTTGATTAACACTTGTTTTAGCAACATACAGTGATAGTTCACAGGCTACAGTAAATTTGAAGAGTTAACTTTCAAAAGAAATATATAATTCTATAAAAAGAATAATAATAGCAAAATGATAAAACTATGTTTTGAAGGAGCGACCAAACATTTTGTTTTATGGACTATAATATGGTTATATTAGCAGCATTTTAAAGGAACAAATTAGAACTCTTTCTAATGCTATGGTCTACACTCCATTACATGCTTAATATAAGAGCATAAAAAACTAGTGGAATTTTATTTGCAAAGAAATAATTTCTACCAAACTATTTATTAAAATTGGGAGATTTTTAGGGCACAATTTTTTAACATATATTTCCCCTGACTCTCTAATTAATTAATTTATCCATTAATTAATAGGTTAAGCTTTACTCTGTGCCAGATGCTATGCTGAGCACTGAAAATAAAATAATGAGAAAAAACAGTTTCCATTCTCTTTGAGATTAGAGCCTACTTAGGAAATTTGTTATGGCATAAAGT
Source organism: Avahi laniger (assembly GCA_963575035.1). Lineage (NCBI taxonomy): Eukaryota > Metazoa > Chordata > Mammalia > Primates > Indriidae > Avahi > Avahi laniger. The sequence continues at coordinate 27,945 of CAUYSK010051266.1, read as the reverse complement.
AAAAAGAGCTATAATAGATAAATGCACCCAGGACCATGGAAACATGGGAAGAGGGAACTCCCAGAATACTTAGAAACTATGGTGGCTTTTTAAAAACTATAAAACAATTTCATATCCTGAGTCCCTAATGCAAAATATAAGCAGGTTAGCTTTAGGGGAATACAATAGCCAGTAATCATGAGTAATTCAACAAAATATGTAGACAGTCTGTCATCAGCAAGAGTATTCTACAATAATAGAGAATATGTTACTAGAAGGAATGAAAAAAAATACAGGAATTAATGAAAAGAATATAGCAGTAGACAGGTTTAAAAAAAAACAAGCACATTATGCCAAAACAGACACAGAAAGATTTATAGATGGTTTAAATGACTTGTGGTAGCGGGGAAAAAGATAAATTGGCATTAGGACACTTGTTACTGGGAATATAGATCATTATTCTCAAAAAACTTGTAATTTATTTTACAAGTCACAATGACTACACCTAGGAAAATCTCAAAATTTTTTTGAATGAATGGGTAAATAAAAAAGAAACAATACAAGAAATGTGATAAGTATAATGTTTTCAAATGTACTGGTTTTGAAAGTAGAGAAAGAGTATACTTTAAAATTGTGTCTCTGAAACCAAATCAGGTGTGCTGGATTGCACACTACAGCAAGTACCTACAAACTCACATTGACAGCCCAAGAAATAGATGACCACATTTAGCTTGAGTCATTCAATTTTAGTTTTCTTATTTCTCTGTCATTTTGGCTTAACAGAACTGAAATAGGTTTCACAGCATCATTAAATGTGCAATGATTATTTAATAAGTCAAATGAGACCACCAACATATCTGATTATCATTATTTTTATTTATTTTTTAAATTGATAATAACATTAAATGTATTTACCATGTACAATATACTGTTTTGGAGTATCTATACATTGTGGAATAAGTAAATCTAACTATTAAGATATAGATTACCTCAAATAGATATCAATTTTGTAGTGAGAATACATAACATCCATTCTCTTAGCATTTTTCAAAGGTACAGTATATTTATTGTTAAGTATATACAAGTTATAGTGTTGTACAAGTCTGTCAAAAATATCAAATGCCATTTCTACAAAGTTACACAATGAGAAATACACTCATTGTTAAAATCATAAGTCAAAAGAAACTAGTTTTCTTTCCTCATGCATAATCGTCATATTATGATAGTTATTGATGAAGCTTTAGTTGAGATAATAAAGTTAAAAACTGTGTAAGAGCACAATTGGATAGGGTACACAATATTTTTGTCTCAAAAATAGGATTATAAAATTCAATTAGATATTTGGGGGTCTTTCAAGTACTTTAAGCCACCAAAGCCATGTATCAACTTTATAAAAAACAACCAAGGAAATAATTATATTGTCATTTAAGTCTTCAAATCAAACTTTTTCAACTTGGATCTGTAATTTGAGAAGATTCAAAGTTGTAGATATTGGATGCTATTTATCTTCTCATTGATACAACAGAGAAAAGAAAATGAATTTATGTTTATTGATTTTCAAAAAAATTAATTCTATGGATATGCTCTAAGGAAAAATGGAACATTGATTTTTTTTTCACAAATCATTGTTAATAATAATAAAAATATTGCTAACTAATAAACAAGGCATTTTCTAATCTCTTCCATAAGGTGACAGCTGCTTTTGCAGCTAAGACTGTGAAATAAAATCTGTTATATAATTCTACTCCACATCACAAAACAACGTTTAGAGAATACATATATCCCTCTTACACATACAGAGGTTTACAAATGTTGACCACATTCAGTATCATATGGGCTACAGTGTTGTCTCAAACAAAATGAAAGGATAATAAAAAATATCTTAGAAATATGTTTGGAAAATTTAAATTATACTTTAGATAATGAATTTATTAAAAAATGTATAGTACAGGAAATGAGAAAATGCCTAGAAATGAATGGAAATATTATATATTGTAGCTTATAGGATATAGCATTTACAACACTTGAGGAGAAATATATAGCTTTAAATTCTTATCTTAAAAAGAATAAAGGCTGGCATTTAATGATCTGATTGTCAAAGGTAAGACGTTAGAGAAAAACAAAAAAAATGAAAAACTGGGAATAAGTATAGAATAGATCTAATGATGTTTTGCACTTGACACAATGTGGAATAGGAGAGAATAATTGAAGTCTTTTTCTTTCTAATTCTTGCAATTTAAAGAGATTTGTGCCCTTGAAAAGCAGAATGCACTGTAGTTTTTGAATCACAGTCCACCAAACAGTTGGTTTTGCCATTATAATAAACCCTTTTAAGGAGCCTTAATTCTAGGTTTCAGCATTTCTGTTCCCTATCCTTATCAGTTTCAAACTCTTTAAATACATTTAAAACAAAAAAGGCCTCTTTCTACAATGTAGAGATGGTAATGAACTTACATCTGAGGTGCAACATTCTCTTTCAGTGGATAACAAAGGGAAACTATGCATCTGCAATGCCTGAGTCAGATGTAAAGTAATCCTTTAAACAATATCGCCCAGTCTCTTCACTTTATTTATTTAGCGCAGACCTGCTTATTTATTTACCCGATGAAAAGGTGTGTGGTATGCTTTTACTGAAAGCAAATAACTAATAACTTCACGTCCTGAAACACTCAACAGCCAACCTGCTCATTTCATTTGTATTCCACAGATGCCTCATTTTTTCCTCCTCACTGCCTAGCCTGTACTGATCAGTATTAACAATGGGATTTTTGTCTCACTTGAAAACTTTCTTGTTCCATTTGAGTTGAGGTGGAGACACTTACTTAAAGAAACCAGGTATTTTCAGTGTTTTATTGTTTTTAATGTATCAATATTCACGAACACTGCATTCAGTCATCAGATAATCTAATAACGAAGCCTAGCGATGACAAGCTCCTTACACAGATAGAAATGGCGAAGAGAAAATGTCATCTTTGAAATATTCTGGAATGTTGAAAAAGATGATGGCTTTAAGGAGACAAAAGAAAAGAGAGACCATAGAAATGATAAACCATGTTCCTCTAACTGAATTCTAGCCACTTTTGGAAACTTAGACACCAGCCATAACTTACGAGATTTTATGCATCCCTTCCTTCTCTTGTCACTCTCTTCCATCCCCCACTCAAACTTACCAGCCTAAAAAAATTCACCTACTGGCTCCACTACTCAAACGCTCATGGAAAGAGAAGTTCACCACTAAAAGACTTTCCCTGTCGTTTCTGATAGCCTTAATTGTCTAGGTTTCTCTTAAAATCTGCAGCCGCAATTAATGTGTCTATTTGGCCAGTTTCTGATCTCCTTCTGCCTTGATTTAATATTTACCACTTTTATTCATCTGAAAAATAAGGAGTATTTTTATCTTCCGAGTCTCTATTTACCTTAAAATATCATGAACATTAATATCACAAAAGAAAACAGGAAAACACAAAACTCTTTTTTTCCCCAAAACTGTTACAAATTCAGTCCAGAGGGGGAGGAGCTTGCTCTACTTGAAATCACTATTCATAGAATGGGGGGAGTTGAAGGGAGAGGGAGGAGTTAATGCTTCCCTAGAGATTGACTTCTCCTTGCATTTTATCAATTCCTTCTCTCAACTGGTACTTTCACATGTTGCTTATACTAAAAGCATTCGTAAGGGTCAGATTATGAAAAGTTTAACTTAATTTCTTCAACATTGCTTTTAACTTCCCACCCCACTTCCCAACGACAAATGCAGTAGTTCTTAAATCACTATCATTTTTGGCTAGAATGAATAATACATCAACTATTTAGTTTTCCCAATTAATAGGATGTCTTCTGATCTTCTAAAGAATTTTTTCACCCACACAATTTTTTTTTTAGAAAAAAAGAAGGTTCAAATTTCCTGTACTCGAAAATCCTCATTAAAAATGAATTTCCAACATGAGAAGTCAGAGCAAGGGCAAATGTTCCACTATGACATTTGCTGTAATTGTGTTGATCATATGCCTCTTTCAAATACTAATGAAGCACCCCTTAAAGAAAAAAAAATAACAGATGTTGGGTGAAAAATTATATATGTTTTTTACATGACTCAATTGAAAAACACCTTGGGAAAAGTACTGAAATTTGTTTTTAATATTGGTTTCCTTCTTGGGGTTGTTTCTTAGAAGAACTGGTTAACCAACTCATTTTGAAATTCCCAACGCAGTAATTTCCTGCAAAGAAATTATCTGTTTCTGAGGGTGGCACTCACTTTTGGGGAATTCATCTGTCTGGTCACAATAAAGTGGTGATGGAGGGAAATTGCAGGGAGAGAGAAGCTTGTTTAATCAAATGCTCCACAACTTCAAGTATATTCTATCCATTAAATCTTTGAAATACATCTAAAACATATTTTCTCTTTATATTCTTTTATGCACAAATACAGCACATGTTTTCACCTACTACTCACAGAAAGATTCAGGGTATTTATAACCTAGGAAAATACTTAGAGTACTGTCTCGTGAATTAGAAAACAATTTCTACTCTTAAATTACAATGTTTATTGTCATTCCAATTTGTTTTATAATAACAAAGTACAAAAAGTGAACATTTAAAAAATGTCTGCATTGGTTTCATCCAATACATGAAAAGATCAAAAATACATTTGCATGGAAAAATAATTTAATATGTATCATGTATGGCTATACAGATCATTATTGAAAAATAAGAGTTAACTAACCTGTTGTGAAGTGGGAAGTGTTGTTTCTCTAGAAAATCAAGCATGTCACCCAGAAAGTTGCCACTCTCAAAAATTTTAGTAATCCATCTCAATATGGAATGGGGCAAGGTTAAAAACTACTGATTTATTTGACAGAAATGTATACAACAGCATGATCACCATAATAGACACCTGCTCAAATTTGACTCTGTGGCAGAAGTTAATCACATTTGAAAACTTGAAGTGTGTAAGAGCATATTAGGAACTCAGTTACAAATAGAGTTAATTATAGTACATGATGTTGCTTGTGAGTTAGAGAATAATTGAAAATAGACCACTTTGAGGATGAAACAAGTAAGGATATTTCACTTACACCTTAAATAAAATTTAATGTTAAAAGGTCAATATAGTATTTCTGACATTTAAAAGGTAGTAAATGATGCAGTAAAATCAGTGGTTATGGTGGCAGATGCAGCAGGCTTTCTCATTTCAGGCCTTGGGCCACAGATTCTCAGAGTAAGGAGTAATCTTTGAAGAAGTGGATCAAAATTCACGTTTTGTGCACGTAGTCAGATTCTGAAAGATTTTGATAAACACCCACCCATATCCACCCCTACCTTGCTTCTACTTTAGTTGAGAAACAGGTTTAACCTTGGTTACCTTTCAAGTGTTTGGGGATATTAAAAAAAGTTAAAAACAACTTTATTAAACCCTGACCAAAGTCAAATGAGAAAGCAGTAGAAATATAAGATTTCAATACTTTCTAAAGTATTTTTCAGGCATGTACTTTCTTTTTTTTCTTTATTTTTCTTTAAATCACAGTTAAAATATCTGTGTGTGGCTATATTTTTCTACTATTTTATAATTTAATCAGTCTTGGACAGTTAGACTGTCTTAAGAATTTTGTATTTTTCCTTTTTTAAAATAAAAAATCTGCAGAAAAGCTAAGGTCAATGTAAATCTATTCAACTTTCAAACATCTGAAAAATACAAAGATCATAAATAATTTGGAGGGTAAGAAAAATATCATATATAAATAAATATAGCAAAGTTTTTTTAAAAAAATAGTGTATATGTGGGTGTGTCTGTGTTACCAAATTCCACGCATCAACATTAATTTAAATTATTTGTTTTACAAAACGAATTAACTCTGTCCTGATTTTGTGGTTCAAAATCCAGATTGAATGTCTTTCTTTCCCATGGAGTCTATTTTGACCCTTTTTCTTATCTGAATTTACTTACGGCCTTTTATTTTTCCTGTAACACAGCAAAATGTTTCAAGATCAGCCATTTACGCAGGTGAAATGGATACACTTCTAAATTTGCTTATCCTGTTTAATTTTGACAAAAATAAACTTATTCTCCTACTCTTGGTAACAAGAACTAGGGTGGAAAAAAAATCAATTTTAAGACATTTAAAATACATATTAATGAAAATGGTGAGACTAAAGTATTTAAACTTAGTTTATGTGATATTTCAAGAATTCATTAGTCCAATGCTTTAAATAATCCCAAAGTGACACGAATTCCTCTGCAGAATGAATGTCTATAGAGAGTAATCCATGGAAGACAGACAAGCCTCTTGTCATTTGTAGCCTTAATCCATTGCCTAGAGCATGAAAAGTGCTCAGGATAACAAGTGTGGGAATCAGTAAAATCAACATTATTTTTGGATTTTATTTTCTTAACAATACTGGCTGATCAATAGGCTTGAAGTAACTGACAAATACAATAAGATCTGTTTGATGAATCAATTTAGTGAAGTAGATAGACTCCCTCCTCCCCTTGCCCCATTCTCTCTCTGTAAATCCTCTTCATCCTCCTCGATCTACACTCACACACACAGAGAGAGAGAGAGAGAGAGAGAGAGAGAGAGAGAGAGAGAGAGAGAGAGAGAGAGAGAGACTGCTCTTTCTCTATTGGTCTGTAGACATTAAGTAATGAAGGCTGTAGTGACAGTGCTTAGATCATTTTTTGTAAGAATACCAAACCACTTTCTGTGTTTATGTTTTTAATTGTGAGACTTACCCTCTCCTTTCAGCCCAGAAGTTTCCATGTTATTGAAGTTGAGCCCTTTCTTCTGTGTTTTAAGTGCTGTATGCCTGTGGGGGTGAGGAGCAGTGTTAGGAGGCGTAGGGCAGAAAGAGTCGAGGAGGAAAGAAAGTTCTGTCAACTTTTATACAACTCTCTCAAAAAATTCTTATAAGAATATCAGTTTGGGGGAAAACTGAAAGAAGAATAGGAGAGAAAATTTTAGAGAGGACAGACAACATGACTCTTTGAATGGTGTCTGTGTGACTGCCTGAATACATGCATAGGCGTCCCACAGAAAATTTAGTAACCCTTCACCAGCTCAGGAAGACACAGAGATGTTCTTTTTATGTTGGTCCTTGACACTCAGCAGGGACTTTTGTGAACTTTGTCATCTTCTTCTGCCCTTCAAACCAAAATTAGGGAAGTGGCTTTAATTAATGAGATGTGATGCATTAAAAATGTTAGCCAGAGCATTCCAGAAGCTGGAAAACCATAGGCGTTTTTAGATTCTGAGTATCCTTTTGAGAATCCCCTGTTGTAATTTATAATTCTCAGAGGACCTATATTTGTCTTGAACTGATTGTTGAAATGGGCTTTACTAGGAATTTCTTCCCTGAAATTGCAGTAGGGCAGGGGCAAGGGGGTGGTTGAGCCCAGAGGGTTTGTTGGAAGGAGGGAATGATCTCTAACAAGGCTTTAAAACCTTCAGAGGTGAAAGTTATATTGATGAGGAGACACACACACACACACACACACACACTTCCACACATATAATACACAAGTTCGGCAAGATTGTATAATGAGTGTGAATTGTAAATTTTGTAGGTAGCGGAATTCAGATTTTTTAAATCAAGATTGCACCCAAAAATGGCTATAAAACAACGCTTGCCTTGGGAAGTAAATTTATAGCTACATGCCTTTCACAGGCACGCTGGAGGGTTCTGCTCCCAGCTCTAATCTCTACGAGATGGTTTTTGCATGTGTTGTGTGACAGGAGGGAAGGGGAGTGGGCTGAGCTCGCCTGCTCTCCCATTGTCAGCCGGTCTAGCGAGTGTTGGGAAAACCTGTCTGCGGGATCTTGTGTCATCTCTCCCTGCATGTGCACAGGAAAAGTCCGCGCTGCTCGCGGTTCCTCTCTCTCCCTCTCTCTGCCTCTCTCCCTCCCTCCCTCTCTCTCTCTCATTCTCTGTTTCCCTTTCATTCTGCTTCCCCGGAGCCGAATGAAGCAGGGAGCGGGATTAGAGTCTGCCACCGGCTATCAGAGGAGCTCAGATAAAAGGAACTGCTTCTTAAGCACCACTGCAGCAGCCCTTGTTAATTTTTTTTTTTTTTTCTTTCCACACAACAGTTGTACCTCATTATCCGGTGCTTGGCTCGGATTTTTTTTCTTTTCTTTTTGGAGGGTTTGAAGTTTCTGTGCTTCAGGGACTGTTACAGAAGAAGAGGTGTTAGTGTTGCCATGAGGTCTTGATTGTCTGCATTTATGAATGAAACTGACCTAAATCACCTGTTACCTCCAGTTTCCAGATTGTTTGAACTTCTCTGGCGGCACAATACAGGAAGGAAGACTAAAGCAGCACAGGGACCTACGGCGTCTGCAGCATGGGCTGGTTGGCTAGGATTGTCTGTCTTTTCTGGGGAGTATTACTTACAGCGAGAGCAAACTATCAAAATGGAAAGAACAATGTGCCAAGGCTGAAATTATCCTACAAAGGTAAATCTTTATTTTTCTTTTATTTGGCTAGCTTTGTAATCCACCCCCCCCTTTCATTCCTTGAACTCCTTCCCAACCCAAGCGATCAAACCTTTAGTTTAACCTGGAAAACCTGTGTGATTATTTGTATTTTGCTGAGATGATTTAAACCCCCTTTTTTAAAAAAAGAATGTCTTCCGTTTGATATATGACAATTTAAATGCAAACAAAGAACATTTAATCATATTTGCAGAGAAGAGCTGCATGCCTGGTACATGCCGATCCTTATATCTTATGATCCTATCTATGTTTTGTTGATTTTTCTGACTTTACTTCTATGAAAATATTTTCGAAAAAATACTAATGCAAAATTGTCTCTTTGTAGATGTGCATGCCTCACCTATAATAATTGTTAGGATGAATTGCATTTTCTTAGTTTGAGACACTAAATGGTTAATAGTCATCATGAATATTCAGTTTGTTCAAATCTGACAATCAGATGCTTAACATAAGCAGTAGATCATGGTTTGCCAAGAGAATATAAACTGGATGGAACAGACTAGTTTTCCAGTGTGTTATGACTGTACAAAAGACTGTGTATTTGGCTAATTGGTGTAAAGCTAAAGTCTTTGAAATATAATGTTATTTAATTCCATATGTACTTCAGTGAGAATTGAATAGACATTACTCTCTAGTTGCATAGATAGTTGAGTGAACTTCTTTTTTAAAAAGTATGCATTAAAGAGAAGAGTAAAAGCAGCTTTATCAAATGGTACTTTATTTGGTTACAGTTTAATGTGTGTGCTTGTTTTTTAATAAGAATTTTTAAGACAATATTTGTTCAACATGTGTTTAGGTAAATTTTACAGATAACATGTGTAAAGTAATACTAAAATAGATTCCAAAATGATATATATAATTGTAGTGACAGAAAATACTTACATGACTCAGATATTACTTAAATGGAGTTGAAGATTAAACTGTTCTAATTCAAGTAGTTTAACTCCCTAAGGTGTTGATTTCTTATGATTCTCAGATTTCTAGAATTGGGGGTGGGGCAGTGAGAAGCTCTGTGCTTATATTTTAGCTTATAAGGAAAAAGAAAATCATTCAATCTATTTGTAGAGATATATGTCTACTGTACATTGTTATTATGCCAGAAAACACATTCTTTAATTTTCACATGATGGGGAACGTCTCTTTTGGAGTGCTCTGGTGTGAATGAGGATCTCAAATAAGAAAGAAAGATGTAATTTTCACACTTTGGATTAGAAAATTAAACACCTATAAAATGTGTTTATTTGGATTTAATACTCATCAGATAAAATACATTGAATTGGAAAGTATATTTATTTTTTAATATAATATTTTCTTACTTATCAAATTGGGAATAGATTTTAAGCATAAACAAGCAAAATTGCAATTGCACTTATTTTTCAAGTTTTAAAGAATCATATAGCATCAATTAAATATTTAATTAAATCTCTATTATGTTTCTATTTAGTAACTGTCTTTAACTTATTTCCATAGTATATGATATTATGACATCTGTGTTTTCATCAGTTTTGCTTTTTATTTTCACTCCTTGGAAAGGTGTCATCAAATAATTCTTTGGTTGATGGTCCTTTGTATCCAAGTTTTGTTCCTTATGAGTAAGTTTTACTTACAACTTTAGTTTTGAAAGATGTGAGTGGTGATTTGCTATAATTTTAGCTTAACAAATTTAAAATCATAAAATAAATTTTTTAAATCTAGATTTGAATACATTTGAATATATTTGTCTAAGTGCTAAATAAATTATAAAATAAAATAAAAATAAAGAATTATGTTTCTTTATTTTGCAAAAATTTCATTCCATGGTAATAAACTCTCTATTATAGAGGAGGCACTTGCCCTTTCTATACATTAAAAATATAACATTTAATTGGAATAGCTCTTTGTTGGGCACACCTGCTTTAAACTTTTTATAATGAAACAAGCTTATATATTGACAATATGTGTGTATTTGACATTGTCTTTACATATCTTTCATAGCAGTGGCATCCATTAAAATTATTTTGCTTTCATTTAAATAAAAAATTGACCTATAGCTGCATAATAATTCTACTGATTAACTAGAGCTTGGCAATTTAGTAAAATATCCTGTGAAATAAACAACAGCAAGAAGCATAAAAGGAATGACCCAGGCAATTATTTTCTGTCATTTTATTGGTCTGTCATTACCTTTTTGTCTCTATATGTATACTTGTTTTGCCAAAGAAAGCACCTGGTAGCCAATTGTCAGTACTTTGTTTCTAAAGTATAATAGAGGTTTTCTTCTTTTTAGCCACTTCTTGTTCCTCCTTAATTAGATGTCAAACACAGTTAAAACATCCACTGCATTACCCTTAAAAATATTCTAGCATGATTCATGAAGAGTTAAATCCCTGCCAACCTTAATTTCCCATGGTCACTTGTTTTCAAAGATCCACCATTAACTCTCTCATTGCTAAGGTTGCCAAGATGAAGTTTCAGGCAATCATTGTGCTTAGTTTCTATTTGTCATCTTGCCTAGTAGGAGATGAAAGAGATTTGATAAGTTAAATGAGAAAGAAAAATAAGTAAAAACAAAAAGGTAGCCTTTGTAGAGGATATACATACATATCTAATAAGACACCTCTTTACTTTCTAGGAAAAAGAAATTGAATAGATGTGTTCAGGACCATCTGGAGAAGTGATAATATTAGAAAAATGGGGTATGCTGGCTTTTCCTCTAAACCAGTCTGATTTAGAATCCTTATGGGGGAAGAAAATGTGAGAACTCTGTAAATCTCAGCAGTCACATAGAAATTATCCTTAAGAAACATTCACTCAGAGATACTTTTGTCCTCTTTAAATATATGTAATAGAGTTAAATGTTAAAATGCTTTTTTTCAAAATGGTGTATAACTGTTAATTTCTTTTACAAAACTAGTCAAATTTCACTTTTCTCATGGATTACTAGAAAACGTTATATTCCATTTGGGATATGTGGTACAATGAAGTCTTCAGAAAACTACGTGAATCACAAGAAAATAAATTGGGCTTTGGGTTTTAAATAAATGACAAATGTTCCATCATTCAATATAATGGGCTCTTCCAGGACCTTGTGTGCTTCAGTTTTACTAGAAATCAAAGGCACAGGCAAGTCGCAATGTGATGATGATCCTGCGAACCTAAAGGTCAAATCAATGATTTTAACCTTAGCTTGATAGGGAGGACTTCGTAAATGGCACTTAAATAAAGGCAGGCATTTTAAAGGCTTTCCTTTTATATTTTCTAAAGTTTTTTACCCCAAAATCAAGTTGTTTGATTATTGTAAGAATGAGATTATCAGTTAAATCAAAATTATCATATATTTCTTTCTGATTCTAGAAGATAATTTTATTTAATTAAAGATTCTGAAGTAAAATTTGCAAAAGTTTTCTTTGGCTTTTGTTCAATAAATCATGATTGCTTCCAAACTAATTAATATGAATAATGATTTTTCTAATTAAACTTTTTGACTTCATTCAGAAATTTTCTTTACTTTTATCAAAGCAGTGTTTGTGTACACACACACATGTTCATATATATATAAACATATACATATATTTGAATATATAAGAATAATGTAATTTCATTTTATAATTAAGAAAGTGTTCTCATCAATCTATAAGTTTTAATAATAAACTTCTTCACAAATAAAACTGTTACTAGTTTAAATGATATTCATATTTTAAATTATATATATATGTAATAGAGTGGGTGTGATCTTTTGAGCCCTCTGGAAAGTTTTTATGAGTATCTTAAGTATTCACATAATAGGACAGTATAGACTTAGTCTTATATTAAAAATTTCTTCACATCTAAAATGGAATGGTTCTAGGAAAAACGGGGTGTGAAGGACACACAAGTGCCAGTGCTCACATATGTGCACACACATAGATATGCATATAGTAAAGAATTTATCCATTCTTTGCAATGCCTTTTCTCAAATAGTCACTGCATATTGGACACTAGGTCTCTGACTTGCTGATTCTTATTTAGTATGACCTTTTCTTCTCAAATTCTATTAACTTTACAAATTATATTTTGATTCAGGAATCTTGAATTGAAATCCACTGAAATCTAGAACTTTTAATTCATCTATTCAACAAGTATGTCCTAGCAAAATAATAAAAAAGGAACGTAAAATAAAACAAAATGCTCAGTCACGCACCTTGTGATTCAACACTGGTCATATCAAATGAGGGCTAGGGAAAATCTCCAATTTGTGGTTTCTCTGCTTAAAGCTGCCAAAAGCTGAGACCACATAACCATTTCATGTAAGCCTCTAACCCATCAACTTTTAAAAATGACATTTAGTCATTACTAACTTGAATAAATCTGAATACAGAATAGATAAGTTTTCTATCCTAACTTTTTATATTTTTTTCTCTTATGAATTATTTCCAGGACTCTATTACTATCAGTGACATGAAATGCCTCCATATTTAGCCAACTAAGTAGATATATAGATCTGTGATATCTAATTTCTCTTTGTTTTCTGATTTTTAATTATCACGCATAAATCAAACACAATTAACAAATATATTGCAAATTTGGGCCAATTATATTTAAATTTTATGCTCAAGATTTAATGTAATTGGAGGATCTTTCAGGAATAAATTTCATTAGAATAAATATAATTATATATGTTCCTAGTAGCAAAAATAAATGTTAAACTGTTGGTTACAGAAGATATTATGCTTAGTATAGATATATAATTATATTGTAGATTAAATTCTATGTCATGTTTTCAGGTGTGTGCTTTAAGAAACTTGTATTTTAAAGTTATCGTGAACTTTATAAATTATCTATAAGAAATCATGTAGTTTAGCTTCATCACAATTTTTCTCTTTTAAACTTCAATGACACACCTATGCATCATAGCTTCCAAGGTCAAAATACCATACCTTCACAACTTTTGAAGAATTTTTAAATCTAAAGTCAGGACCATCCTAAATAAAACTTAAATTTTTATAAAATCTTCCAAAATGACCAATATTAAAATAAATTTTGAATTGATCATTATCTAACAAGTTTTATTTACAAAATCATGATATTACTTAGTGGAGAGTTACATATTAATCAGATAATGCATTGCTTTTATCAAAGGTTTATTTAAAAATCTATAATAAAATGATCCATTAATGCAACATTATAAGTAAAATCACCAAAACTCCTGACAAACATTGAACTAAGTTTAATGTTTGGAGTTAGGACTTATTTTAAACAAAACCAGCAGTTGTAAACATAAATTAGAACAAGTGTGAATCCTGGGATGACTTTTAGCCTTCATGACTCCTAAGGTGCTATTAAAAGGAATTATCATGATTTGCAGTTCTATGCTTCCACTAATAGGTGGCACTAGCAATTTGTGACAGCTCTTTCATTAGTTTAGAAATGGGCAGACTGCTAGGATAAATACACACAGGAAAGAGTGTGGAGGCCAAGCTTGGAAAAACTGGCATAAGAGTCATGAGATGTTACATGCACCAAACAGAAGCATTAGTTAAAATGGAATTTGCTAAAGATATTGATGTGCTCTTTGCATGCATTTATTTGTATATATAGACCCTGAAAAAGTAGATGTTTGTTAAGTAAAGAACTAAAGAAATACACTTAAATGATACTTTATATGTAAGGTTGATCTATAAAGTATAAAATAAAATGAGTGAAATAGTGATACCAAATCATTAGAATGATGGAAGGACATTTTCAGGTGTCTATATATTAAACATTACATATTATAATATATAACATTTTATATATATGTGTGTATATGTGTATATATTTAATGTCTTAAAGTATGCTTACCAGGAATGAGGTAGCCTGCCTGTGGCATACTATTGCAATCATTTATTATTTCAGAGTAGCTAGTTGAAAAGATAAAATAGTGTTTAGAAAACTACATTTGGTATTTTCTAAAAAATGACTGCTTTTAAATTGTAAGTTGTTTTAAATTGTTATCATAATTAAACATATGGAAGAATGAATAAATTCCGTCCGGACACAAATAAGTCTGAATGTCTCCAGCTACTATCTCCTTCTATTGCCAAGACATAAACATCGATATAAATAGGGAATTCGCACACTATTTCCAAACAGAAACAAAGCTGGACTCTGTCAAACCCAGGATAAGAAAATACACAATTTATTCTTGAATTAGGGAAAGAGGATAAGCAAAAATAAAATTTTGTTGATAAATATGAAGAATAATTTGGTCTTAGTATTTTTTACAAGCTGAGGGTAAAAATGTAAAGGGACCGCAAATATAAAGAGTCTTGTCATCTCCTGAATGAGTCATTAAACCTGCCTGTCTGAGTTTCCCTTGCTAGGACAGATATGGCGTGGGAAACAATCAATGTTGACCAAATCTTACCGTAACTTAGTACTGTAAGTACTGCTTCAATCATAAGCATGTCTTTAGATAAAATATCACATCACCCACTTGAGTCTTCCTAAGTAAAAGCTTAGTTCCGAGGCTTAGTTCTATTGAATACATCAAATAACTTCTTCAGTCTGTGAAACTACTTGTGTGAATCATCATTGTTGTGCCAATTATGAGGTTCTCAAGACTGGATACGCAATATTTTGATCTTTATATTGTCAATGGCTAGCACAGAGTCATTCACTTCTGAATGATGCTGTGCTTTATTTGGCACACCTTGTTTTTGAATCAAAAATATGCCTGTTAATGAAACAAAATTCATTTTAGACACGAAAAGAATGCAAATTTATAATAAATCGATTTGTTATAAGTGAATTGTACGTTATAATATTGTAGAGACAGTCAGAGTAGTGCTAGATGCCGGGGTAGCAGGGGCTCAGCGGAGGCATTTCGGAGGCGCAGAGGTGCGAGGGCAGCGCGGCCTCCACAGGGGGCACCTCCTTCTGAACCAAGCCTAGTCCAGGTCTGAATCAGAAAGTATCCAGGTCATGTTTGTGTGCCTGCAAGTAAGAGATGGAAAATAGACAATATGTACACGTTTGAAGATTCTATAAACCAGACTAAGAAATTGTTTCATTTCTTTAGACGAATACCCTGATTGTCCTTATTTTCTTATTGTATCATAGTACACACAGCCAGGAAAGAAAGTGAGATTACTCTAAAACAAAATAGTGGCTAAAGGTAAAGGAACATATCTCATCTTCAGTCTCACTGTGTTTGAACATTTGGGTGGAAGTTAAAAGTATAGTTGTTGAACAGTTTAAACTGACAATTTCTCATTGTCCGTGCTTTTTGGAGAATCCTCACTTTGCTCTTGGAAAACTTGCTGAGATTTAGCATTTCAGAGCCTTTCTTGCTTCCTCTCCTACACTTAGGAAGAGCAGTAGTTGCTCATTGCTCCTTGCCCTTCATCTCCGAGTCAATCTCTTCGTCCCCTTGACCTTGTTCTGCAGCCTGGGAGCACCACCCACTTCCATCCTCGCCCCGGCTCCCTCGTCTCCACTTGCTCAAGAGAGTAAGTGCGATAGGAAATACCGCAGGAATCTGTGTTGAAGTGCAAATATACAAAATATATGTTGAGTTATTTGTTTAAGCCCTGAACTCATATCATTGATAGGGTGTGGAAAGATAAGGCTAATTTCCTTGGGCCACTTGTATATAGGTCTATAGATTGGTATTTAGAATAAAATGAATTTATAATGTTTAATGAAAATTTCTTTAAATATGTATATGCTATTCTTGTGACAAGGTAGAAATATCATCAGGAAAGGACAATAGGACAACTACCAACAGAACTGTAACATACAAATCCTATCTATTAAATAGTATTAAAATATCATTAACACTTAGTCCCAATCTTTAAGAAATATATTTGGGCAAAGCGAAAACAAAGTAGTTTACACCTGAAGTCAAATCCAAGCTATCCAACTACTTATGAATCTTCATAATGTGGGTCAGAAATTTTAAGTTTTATCTTCAAATTTGAAATTTCAAGAGAATAAACCATGTTATCATTCTTTAAGAATTAGTGTGATAGAGGCTACATTTTCATCAGTTTTGCAAACTTTATTTATAAAAATTAGTTATTATTAAGTATCTCCTACTTGCATTCTCTATATAACACACAGACATAAAGTCACATAAGTCGTCTGTCAGATTTTTTCATGAATGAATAGATTTTTGGATTTAAAAAAGGAAAATATAGGAGGACTTCTGAAGAAGGTAATATCACAGCTACCTAAAGATTTTAGGGGGCTTTTTAAAATAGAGCACAAGTAAATGAGCCTTGAATGACAAGAAAAATGTGAGAAGGTAAAAGTGGATAGGAGTGGTAATCACTGCTATCAAAAACTGTTCCTTTGTGATTTGTTTTTCTTTTTAGAAGAGCAGCAATATATTTTAAGTAATTTATATAACTTAAGCTGCAGCATAGCAGGCTAAGAATTTCGTTGAGTTAACATGCGGTTGCCTCGGTAAGATTAAAAATGACATCAGGAGGGACAAATGCCACATAAAAACTGTCCACGGTGGTCACGGAGTCATTTGAGCTTATCTGTCTCTTCTTTAGAATTTATCTATAAAATATATGAACAAGCTTCTTTCTAACCAAATGAAAAAAGAAAGGTGAGCTGAGTTTGGTTATCCAATGTATGAAGCACTGTTGTTCTAGTCTCTTGAGATTATAAAATATGCTGATTTACAATGTTTGTCTCGTCTTGTTTTTCTAATTGACTCTTATTTATTCTGCTTTACTTATTATTTCTTTAATTCACCAATGAGTCGTGAAAAGAGCAGTTTCTATTTTACAAACATGTTTGCTTTTAATATGAAGATACGGCATCTATGTCATAGGTATTAGGAATTATTATAAAACACTCCCTTAACTGTGCATTTCTGTCACATCCACATATCTTTAAATGTAAAGTCACATATTGCATGTAATTTAATCCACTTAGCACATTGATTTTTGTTCAGGATGTTTCTCTGGCTCACTTAAAAAATTAGTTACAGAACAAACACTAATAAGATCTGGGAACATTTCATAATATATTAGACAAAGTTGTAGGTTCATGGTATTTTGCGATGCAAATTGTAAAAAGTCATTTCTGGAATTTTAGTTATAGTAGTATAATTCCTTGTGCTTGCAGAATTGTATATAGATAAAGAAATATATAAGTCCCTGTGTTTATAATTAGTATATATGTGTGCTTATGTGCATCCATAACACTCTAATGTAAATGCCATTATTTTCCTAACTAATATTACATTTAATTGGGAATTATAGCAAGTAGAATGCCAATCATTAGAGTAGAGAATTTGGGTGAAGGTCTTTGGAGACAGTTTCTCCCTTTGCTTGCTGTCAGGTCTTAAGCGGTTCAGGATTGGGTATGATCTTCAGTCCTGGACCTTTTCAGGGCACCTTCTATCGTTCAATGCTGCATCCAGCCAAGTTCTCTGCTCTCTTTTGCATGTTGCTACTCTAGGAAATTACCAAGAAGCCTATTTCAGCAGCCCTTCCACTGAGCCTCCTCATCATCTTGGCTCCAGACCATAGCACTTAGTGTCATGCAACCCATGTTTCTACTCTCGGGTCCTTATACTTCCAGGGTGCAAGGTGTGATCAGGACACAGATTCCTCCAATACGGTAGCCTTCTAGCTTTTCAGGTTTGAAATACAGAACTTAAAAAAAAAAAACACACAAAAAGCCCACCTAATTCAGCACCCCACGTTTTTCTCTGAAAGTACAAATCTTCAATCCATATCTTCTTGACCTACCCAAATAAATCTTGTTTAAGGCTATTCTTTTGAAAACAAAATCCTATTAATTCTCTCCTGGGGGTATGAGAAAAGTTTCCAGGCTTTAAACATCAAAAGCCCTCAAGTTCCTCATGGAAGGAGGTTAGAAACCTTTTATTTTTGTGGCGGCGTTTTAGCAGATCAATCTAGAGCTAGACTCACACACACTGGCTCTGAGCCATGGAGTTTCTTACTTTTCACTGCGTGATCTTCATGTTCAATAGCGTCTCAGACTTCTTTTGCTTCCCAAGGTGCCTATTCAGTACAGAATTAAGGTTTCCTTTGCACACTCCAACACAGAGACGCCCTCTCTGTCATTTAACTTCCTCATCCAGACAACTGCTTAAGAAAGATTTCTAATATAACAACAAAATGAGTCTAAATGATCAAAAAAAAAGTTTCTTTCTGGCAACTGTAAAATTACTTAGCAAAGCATAGTCAATGTCTGTTTTGTCCACTCTTGTTTCATCAGACCTAGGATAGTAATTGTCTGACTTTTCAGCCGTCAAATTGTGGAAAGCTATCTACTCTGTGACAATACTTCTGTCCACAACAATATTAACATCATCACATTAACTTTGACAGAATCTGTTTAGTCTATTTTAGTCAGATTCCAATGTAAGAAAGTGAAATTAGTGATGGTATAATAATTTGTTCCTTTAGTACAGATCTAAGTCTATACTATTGAGCTGTACCACACATAACACACACTATGGACCACATTCACCCACTTTAATGCTCTATTCATATCACACCATATTTTTTACATCGTTTAGTTTTCTTTATAGATGAAAATAGTGGCTGAATGTCTTTAGTGTGCCAGATGTATTATCTTTTCCTATTTCCAAAAGAATAAAGTTTCACATTCTTGGAATTTGCAAAACTATAACATCTATTCAGTTAAAAATATATTTGTTGATATACACTATTATTACTTATCATTATTGAGTGATAAGTCATACTGCATTTACAGTATCCAATTCCTATGTGTTGGCCTATTGAAAATTAATGGAGTTTTCAAATTTAACTACTAGAAAAAAAATTCTCAAAGACAAGAGTAACTCTATCGTAGTGATGAAAGCATTGGATTGGCTCTGGCACTTTCTGGGTGTGAGGACTGTGGGATGGCATTACCTTTTCAGCCCCAAGTTCCCCTTCTCTAATGTGGAGAAAATAGCCACCTCATGGAAGTTGTTACAGGGACAATGACAACACATGTGTAGGGTGCCCAGTCAGTGCTTGCTCCATTGAAGATATTCAATAACTGTTAATTCTTTGAGGCAGATTAATAACCGTGTAGGGTCTGGGTTACAGAGTTTTGCTTCTTTGGAGTGAGTTTATCTGCATACATTCTCTAGCTGTTACTTGTTTTGTGAATTATATTAAAAATAATAATATCAAAAAACAAAATTGATTTATTTGTGGTGTGCTTTCAAATAATTGTAGTATAATAGTGTGAATATTTAAAAACATAAAATTTGTCAACATCAGCTAGCCAGTGAAGATATGAAGAGGCTTTGTAAAAAGGTAGTGTTTCAAATAAATAATTGATCAAAGAAAAAAAAAGCCGAGTCTAAAATTAGGTCTTTCAATCTTTCACCTGCACTTAGGTGAAGCTAAATGTCTTTAGACTGTGGACCTCTTGGTGATTAACACAGTTGTAAGTGTAATTTCAATGGAATCTATATGAGCGTATGCATGAAGTTAATGATGGGGATGGAAGGAGACCTGATTTTTAGGTATTCTGGCTATGAGTACTCACTGGGCCAGGCTGAGCGAGGAAGCACCTGTTTCTAAGGGTAAGTGTTGGCTGCATCTCACAGACTGTAAGTTCCAAGTCATATTTTCAACATGAACTAAAGTCAGTCATTTAACATTCAGTAAAAATAACCAGGAAATGACTAGTTTTATTTGCTCCTGTACTTACAGCATATCCTCTCAAATTGTGTAATGGTTGCCCTGAATATTATTTTATTATGACTTGGTCCATGAAGACACAACATCCTTCATGACAACTTAAGAAGTATTGAATCCACATAGGCATTAACACAATATTCCTATTTAATATGTCCCTGAGTCTGAATGAAACACTGTAGATATAAAGTCTGAGTCTTTCTGACCAATTCTATGAACCACCTGTGGTCGCAAATAACCCATTTGCAGGAAAGAGGATATTCAGTCACTCAAAATAAATAAATAAATAAATAGGCTTGCAGACTGGAGCTAGTAAATAGAATGAAGAACATGTTGAGAGTAACTTAAAGGGGCTTTTGTCTAACAGAAGACACTTGGAAGCCAGACTGGGAAATCTAGACATCGTTAGAAAAGGAGGTGACACTAACCACAGTCAGCTTTTATAGGGTATTTCTGGAAGACAGAATTCTTTTGGAAAACACTTTATGCACCAACATGAATACATTTCTGAGGTACTCTAGACGAAGATGAATTTTATTTCGTTGTGGCTTTAACTGTATTACAATACTCATAAACTATTTTACCTTGTGCCAGACATGTGGAAGCAATCAGTATATGTAAATGATATGTGAAGGTGAGGTATAGTTTTAGCTTAAAAACTTAGACTGTCTGTGGTTATAAATTATAACCACATCACAAAGAGCAACTTTTAATAGTAACTTAAATATAAAATTATCAGTGATGAATTTGTAAAATTGTTAGTGTTTTCTTAGTAGAGTCCAATAAATGTAAAATATAGTTCTGTTTTGTGCTGTTAAATTATTTTTAGGACACAATATTCAAAGGCAAATATTTTTTTCTTTAAGTAATTGTTAAAATATAAGTAGCTGTAGTTAGACATAATTACGTCACTCTATCCCTAAAAAACTACTTTTGCCAAGAGTAGCATTTTAAACTGACTACAGTTAACTTTTATTGAAATAAATAGCCCCACTCCTATTTTATTTTAGCATGATATCAATTTGGTTTTTTTCCTATAATATACTCTTTCTACTAATGTGTGTGTGTGTGTGTGTGTGTGTATGTTTCATAACATCTCATAAATTTTGAACATGTAAACCTGAATCAAGTCTCCTTTAAAAGGAAATAGATGTAATAAAAATATTCAAAACAATGAAACTTGTAGTCTCAATATCATGATGCTCTGCTTTTAAAATATTTTTATCATCTGCTATATGTAAAGCCGGATATTAAAATAACACAAATTTAAAGTAGTGTTACTAGACATGTACACACACACACACGTGCACACACACACACACAAATCTGAGAAGGGCATTAAAACAGAGCAAAATAAAATAAATCAAAGATGACTATTTAATCATTGTGTTACTATACAGTGCACAAAAAGAAGGTTATATTTTGTTAGAAATTAGGTATATTGCATTCCCAACTTGTTTATTAAAAAAAAAAAGTTAAACAAAACTTCAGTCATTCTAACATAATTACTTAAGAGAACCAAAAATTCAATCATTATACTAAATGCCTCAATAAAATTTGTCAATATTTAAAAGGAAGAAATAGCCTGCGAGTCTTGGCTCAAGATGACATCCTTCATTCAGTCAGGTTCTGTGCCAGGACCTAGGAGAACTGGGACACAGGAAAAGGGCACAGCCCTTGTGCAGAGGACCTTACCCTTCAGAATCAACTTAGGCTACTTAGGGTTTAGGACATATCCAGGCTAATTTTTTTAAAAACATAAAGTTTCCAAAAATAGAATTGATTCCACAGTCTCCCAAATAAATGCCAGTTGTCCTTTACAGTTCATTTCAGGCTACAGTGGTAGAGGAAAGAAAGGAGAGGGAGAATGACCAGGAACAGAGGGGCCAAGCAGACAAGCACTGACTAAACATACCGGAAGTGAAAAGTGCTAGAAGAGAGAAAATTCATTCAACTCAGACATGTATGTGTGTGCAAATGGCGGGGTTGGGGGTGGTGGTGTTGCAGTTTGGTCTAGGGCTCCAGCGTAACTCTGATAACTCATGGGGTGTATCTCTGTATTATTGCACTCTTGCTTCTGTACTTATTATTCTCATTCTCATCCAGGAAATGTTCTTTTACAACTTTTAAATCCATTTCAAATGAACAAAGATTTACTAAATATTACTGTACACCAATCACTGTACTGATTACTAGGAGTAGAAAGACACATAGGATTAATCTCTTTTCTCAAGACATCATAACATAGTGCTGGAGAAACTATACCACATAATGATAAGGAAAAATTATCTATCATTTAGATATAAAACAAAATGTTTTGAAATTCAGACATAACAATGATATGCTATTGAGCTATGAGGAAAACAGGTTTTATACAGGGAATGAAAGTTAAGCTGACACTATAAAGATGAGAAACATTTTGCAAGAAAGGATGGAGAAGTGTTTTCTAGTAGAAACACTCTGGTTGGAGACACCAGGCATTAATGCATACTGCATACCTGAGAAGCAGCAATTTGATTTAGACTTACAGGGAATGGAGTGGCAGATAATGATGCAATGGGAGCCAATTCTGAAAATCTGAGTATGTCAGTGACCAACGATTCTTTATAAACTTTGGTCATTCCTCTAATAAGTACTAATATGATATATAATGCAGTGCAGTATAAATCATGTGATATGCACAGATAAATATATGGCAAGCTTTCTACCTAAAAGTGCTTACATGCAGTGGGGAAGATAGGCAACTATGTCAAAACACACATTATGGGTAAAATGTGCAAAGAGTGATATATCCCAAAAAAGAATTCTGAGAATTCAGAAAATTTAGATATCACAGCAGAGCAAAGGATGAGGAAAGTTTTAATGTGAGAAGAAGCATTTAGCAGGCATGGAAGGGAGGGGAGAATGGAGAGCATTCTAGGTAAAAAAAGTAGAATAAATGAAAAAGCAAGAGAGAAGGTGTCAAGGGCATCTCATTAAATGTTTAGTATATTACATTGCCTTGGCACATATGAGAACATCAGATAATTTCAGGTACTAACTGAATAACTATTGGCAAATAACTTGACTTCTCTGAGCACGCAATGCATGCCACGAAAAAGGTACTCAGTATCTATCTGTACCCTCTTTCACCTTTAGTTTCCATTGAAAATAACTAAATAATTCATATAATTTCAATAAGTATTATTTTAATTGATATATTTGAATACATTTTAAGTGCAAGGCACCCAGTTCAGAACTACAATCTGTTTGAAATCAGTATAGTAAAACTAAGAGTATGGTTTTAGGGATTAGAGAGATTTGAGCTCAAATCTGACACTAATTGTCTTTGACTAAGATGCAGTATTTATTTGTAAGATGGGGATAATAAGAGGTCCACCCCTTTTGTATTTTCATGTAGATGAGACTTGGACAGTGCCTTTTAAAAATGTATAATGGATAATACATGTAGAGTACTAAGCAAAGTGCTCAGAAAATATTAATATTAGTAATAGAAAATGTGAGACTTATTCAGAATATAAGGCATCAGGTCAAGTTATAACAGTGAAGAATAAATAATAAGTGTAATGAAAAAAGCAAAAGAGGCATTCTTCACAAAGAATTGAAATGAGAGCTGAAGATTAAAGGAACAGTACGAGTAAGATAACTCAAGAGTTGAGATAATGTTATTAGCAATTAAGTAAATACATAAACTGTATTTCGGGAGGAAAAAGACAATTCGCTTGACTGCTTATTTCCTACATTGTATTAACTCTTTGGTTGAATAATTCATTTCATTCAGTGTAGCTAAACATGGCGAAGGAGATAATAATTGTTGTATGTGACTTTCTGTTATTCTATTTGTCTTCTGAAAAGATTGATGCATGGTAACTAAGCCAAGATGTATGTACTAGGAGAGAATTGAAAGAACAAGATGACTGGATATTCCAGTAGTTACTGCTAACAATACAGTTGTTTGACATAATGATCTATCCAGAAATTTATCAAGGCAATTAAAGGGATAGAAGTAAATCAAATCAGAAGAACAGAATCCAGGAAAAGAAATAGATGCTGTGAGGATTGGGGAAGAGAAAATTTCCTTAAAAATAAATCAGTTAACACATTCATTCTTTTCTCACATCTCTCATTCATTTAAGACAGGAAACAATTCTAGCTTGCCAAATTATTTAAACTTTTATAGATGATATTGAATTATTGGATAACAATAATAACTGACATCTTTTATGCATTCACTTTGTAAAAAGTGAACATAATAAATATCATTCATAGAACATAAAAATTAAGTTATCATTGTTACCAAATGATAATATGCTTCCATAATCTTGTTACATTTTATTTATTATTGAAAATGTGCTTAACAATATGTCATTTTCTTTTTTATGTTTTTTCTTATGTAACAGTAATGGGCAGAGGTTGTAGCTAGAGGACCAAGGTGATAACTTTATATCATAATCATTTAAGAGAATGAAATGCATACCCTATTGAGGAGAACCAAACATAGATAACCTACGTTTAGGGTAGTTTATTATAATGTGCTTTCTGATATGTAATGGATAAAAATATGCTTCATGTGGCATACCAGCTACATAAAATGAAGACTGTATGTTTGGCCCTCTTTTCATTCTCTGTTCTGATACCACAACTCAAAGGCATTCCTCTAGATTATAGGTCTATTCCTTCAAATAGTTTCAATTAAATGACTCATTCAGGAGGATGAGCTTTATTTGAACAAATATGCTTTACTTTTTTCAAAAGTAAAAAGCTTTTGAAGTAGCATTTTCTTAACTTTTTTCCTGAGTGTTCCTAATAATGGAAGACTATTCCAAAAATATTTCCAAGAAACTTGATAACATCACTGATGTAGTCTAATTTTATGGCCCAAGCCTAAACATCATTATGCAACAATGAAAGAACGCTTAGATGGTGCCATTTTTCCAATTTCCAAAGTCCGTTGTCTTCACTACTGAAATTGAATGTTGCACACAATAAACTTTAATGCGTTCTACTAGGAAAGATTACTCCAAATTGAATTATCTGAATTATTTACTTCTGTCAAAGTCATTCCTTCCAGTTCACAAACTAACATTGTCCAAGTGGCTTGGAAATGTAAGTAAACAGGGAATGCCAGGATATGCTCCCTGTCAGATATGAAAGTTCCGTTAAATGCTTGAAGAAATACTTTAACATTCTTACCACTCTTAAGTCTTAGATGTTAAGTTATTCACTTGGTGGACTCTTATAAGCATTACACTGGCACCCGAGTCATTTGCCATACCATCTTTCATAAATAAATATGCTCATACATCTTAGAAGATGATAAATGATTTTTTTTTCTTTTTGATAGGTATACATCAAACTCCTGGTATGTTTTCCATTAAATACAGGAAAAAGGAAACATTTGTGGTAGAAATTCCAATAGAAAACATATTTACACCCCTCTGATCTTTTATTCCAGTCTGGATAATAATTTTTTGACTTGGATGGTCCTTTTCTTCAAAGTTCTTACTATTCCCGCTAATTGGGTCCTTTATTTAAATTGCTTCAGCAATTTACGACATACCACAGCATAACCTCTTAATGTGCATTTTGTATCAAGATTTGTATCAATTGAAATATAAGAACTGCATCCTAAACAATCTATAAATTCCAGGAAACAAAATTATTGTATTATTAAAAAGGGTAGCAGATAAATAGAAATAATGGTTCTTAGGGAAGAAAAATATTAGGAGTATTAATTCAGAATTGCATATTTAGATTGTAGTATATTTACCATTTCTCATGCCAAATAAAGTGAAAAGAGTGCTATGAAAATTTAATGCTTGTTAGTGTTGGTGAATCATTGTGACCATAAATAAAACTGCTATAAAACTTCAGAGCATTCTTTTGTGGGGCAAGCAAGGTTCATAGAGTCTGCCTCCAATGCCTTCTTCCAGAATCCAGACCTTTAGGATTCACATGTCAGGCTTTTAATAGTGCATACATATACCTGATGCAATGATCATCAGATTGTTTTATTCACAATTCTGGATGTTATAATATAGAAAAGAAAAGAGGCTGCTGTAGGTTTCTGACCAAAATGTTTGTCAGTTATCATTTAGATAATCAAAGCTGTTTAACCGTTTGTTCCATACTCTGCTTTTAAGACATCCAGATGACTTTGTGAAGGAAATGGAACTCATTTACAAGAAAATTCCCCTTTTCAACCATAGAACCAGTGTCCCAATAACACAGACAGCTGTTTATTACACTTGCCTATGTGCCTCCTAGTGGTAAACACTCCTGCCCCCAAAGCAAGGGAAAGGTGACAGTCAGGATGTCCAGCTGGGATAGGTAATGCGGTCAGGTGCCAACTTGAGATCAATCTTCCTATTCCATTTTACTGAGGATGGTTGGCATTCCTTAATGTTGGTATATACTGCAGTTTGAAATAAAGTTAGCTCTAAAATAATTGCTTTTAATGTTACTTTAACACATTGACTGCCAGACTAGAAAAAAAAAATTTTCCTTGGGGCCGTGGTATTTTATTACAAAAATAGAATAAAAACTTTGGAAACGAAGTGGTCCTTTCTAATTTAATGAAAAATTCATTACTTTGTATTGTTTTATATGTGTGAATTATATGCAACTCGAAAAATAGTTCACGCAGTTCCCAAGGTAAAGAGACATGTGAGTTACATATGTTTCACGAGGCCGTGGGCTCAAAACTAGCGTGAGTTAAATACAACTCACATGGCAGTTAATGTGTTAAAATATAATTCTATGTTTCTGTTACAATAAATAATGGTGATGATAAAAATAATATTAATAATACCCACTTAATGAAAATTTATTATTGGACAGAAACACTACTAAAATTTTATGTAAACTATTCCATGCAATTGATACAGCAATTCCAGACAATGGACATTATTTTCCATCATTTTATAGATGAGGGAACCAAGGCTAAAAGTAAAACAAGTAATGGGGAAAACCCAGAATTTTCACCCTTACATACTTTTAATTAGTGCTCTAGTTGAAGATCTGATTCCACACAATTAGCAGAGACCATTGTTCAAAGGCTGCAACTGTGCAATTGTGTATAATCATTACAGTAGAAAAAAATAACTTTAAAAAAACTTAGCAATGAAATCACAGAATCCTCAAAGAACTAAAAGTAGAATCCTAAAAATTCTTACTACAAATTACTGCCATTAGATTTGAGATGCTAAGCATATAAAAGAATATTATGTTTCCAAGAAGTTAACCAGAGACTGTTTTTCTTTTCCTAAATTAAAGCACATAACAATATCTAAAATCTTTAGAAAAAGTGAAATCTTTTTCTCTAAATGTAAAGACTACATATAAAAATGAACAATTATGACTACATGCAGATTAATCTAGATCTTCATTTATTTTATCTTTATTTGGGAAAAAGTGTGGATTTCTCTAAAAAATTTCAATGTTTTTTGAAGAGAATTCTAATGTATAGTTCTCCAGTAGTGCATAGCTAATCATGTACCATTACATAATTAAGTTTACTGAAATAACAAAGGTAATATAGTAATATAAAAAAGTAACTTGCAAAAGCAAATAGTTCTAGCCTCTGTTTTTTGTTACTGCTTATATTGTTTCAGCATACAAACCATTATTATATTATAGACCTCAAGAAAATTTTATTCAAAACTCAAGTGAAAGGCCGGGCACGGTGGCTCACACCTGTAATCCTAGCTCTCTGGGAGGCCGAGGCGGGCGGATTGTTTGAGCTCAGGAGTTCGAGACCAGCCTGAGCAAGAGTGAGACCCTGTCTCTACTAAAATTAGAAAGAAATTAATTGGACAACTAAAAATATATAGAAA